>PVLC010001988.1:0-36426 GCA_004027655.1 Graphiurus murinus
TCCAGTTCCCTCCATTTCCTTGCAAATAACATGATTTTGTTCTTCTTTATGGCTGAGTAAAATTCCATTGTGTACATATCCCATAGTTTTGTAATCCATTCATCTGTTGTTGGACATCTTGGCTGGTTCCATAGTTTGGCAATTGTAAACTGTGCAGCTATAAACATAGATACACATGCGTTGGTCTGATAGTTTGGTACATCTTGATGAAGTTCACAGTGCTGGAGGCATACATGCACACAGCATTCACTTAGCCCTCCCCTAGTTCCCACCCTATTTCCTCCTTCCCATGCTGAACATAATGATTAACTTTGATAAGTTTGTGTATGTGCATCAAGTTCATTGAGGTGTTTCCCTCTTCTCTCCTCCCATATCCCTCAGTGAGGTCACCCTTCTTCACTCATCTAAGGTTTCTACTTAGTCTAGAGTCCCCCCTAAATAAAGAATTCACAAAATAAGAAATATTAATGTCCAATAAATGTACAAAAAAATGCTCAACATCATTAGCAATCAGAGAGATGCAAATCAAAACTACCCTGAGATTTCACCTCACCCCAATTAGAATGGCAATCATTAAAAACACAAACAACAACAAATGCGGGCAAGGGTGTGGAGAAGTGGGAACCCTAATACATTGTTGGTGGGATAGCAAATTAGTGCAACCACTTTGGAAAACAGTGTGGAGGACTTTCAGAAGAATGGGAATGAACCTACCGTATGACTCAGGTATACCACTCCTCGGTATCTACCCAAAAGAATGGAAACCAAACTACTAGAATAATGCATGCACGTCTATCTCTAGAGCAGCACAGTTCACAATTGCCAAACTATAGAACCAGCTGAGATGTCCATCAACAGATGAATGGATTACAAAACTATGGGATATGTACACAATGGAGTTTTACTCAGCCATAAAGAAGAACAAAATTATGTCATTTGCAGGGAAATGGATGGAACTGGAAAACATTATGCTAAGATTAGTCAGTGACAAAAAGTGAAAAGTCAGATGTTCTCTCTAATATGCAGAAGTTAGGGAGAAAGCAGTACCAAGGAGGGTTACTAGATTTCCCTCTATTTGTGAGATGTCTCAAAGATTTGAATGTAGTATTTGTTTTTGACACCCAGCCTGCATAAAGTTTAACAAATTGATACATCAATGACTGAATAAAAGCATATGGCATAAAATATTTTTGGAGTCAAAAAGATGCAGAGTGAACTCTCAATGCAATCACATAGGACTATGGAACTGACTCCATTTTTTATGTCTCTCAGTTCCATTGTAAGCAAAATAGTAGGGGAGAGGGATGAAAAGAGCCACACATTGACTTGTGATAGGAGTAATACCAGACTATTGGCCTAGCAGTTGCCTCTAAATTCCTTGCATATACCGGCCGTGCTGTGTTAATTATGGCAATTACTGTATCTGGAACATAATAGGTTCCCAATAAGTGTCCATGTAATTACTATAATAACATATTCAAAATGTCGAGAACAAAGTGGATGTTTGTTTCACAAAAGCCATCATTAATGTTGCTATCATCATTAAAATTGGCATGGTTTAAATTTAAAATGTCTCCTGGAGAAGCGCATGTGTTAGACTGTGAAGCCAGGTTTCCAGCTGGGGTGAGGCTTGAGGAGGTGGACTATAGTGGGTGTGGTCTTGGGGACTGAATATATCCCTGATCTCCCCATCCTCTTTCCTGGCCACCATAAGGTGATAGAAGTTTTTCCTCCTCTGTCATTCCCTAAAGTCCCACCACCCAGCTGCTTCTCCTAGGAGCTGGCCAACTATGGACTGCAACCTATGAGAACTTGAGAGACAAAGGAAACTTTCCTCCTCTAAATTGTGCTTGTCAGGCATTTTGGTAACAGCAATGGAAACATTGACTAAAGCATGAATGAAAAGTATCTTAAGCACCACCAGTGTATGAATTGCTGTACTTAGTTATGGGAGCGATGAACATGGGGAAAATAAGGCCCAACTTGGTTATGGGGTTGAATGGTTTCTTCCCAGTCCCCTAGCACTAAAGCATACTTGGTTAACTCACAGAATAGAGAGGTTTTTTTTCCCTTGCACAGAGCATGTGCTAAATAAAACAAAAGGAACTTAATGAAAAGTAACAGAAAAAGTTTTGAAAATGAACATGTTGAGAAGTCAGAGGGCCAGAAGTGTTGAGCTCCTGCTCAATTTGTGGCCACACTTAGATTTTTCCCACTCTCTGCATATCAGTTTCCTTAACTAAAAAACCTGGGTACTTATTCTCACTTTACCATCTTTTACTATTCTTAAGAGCCAACCACATTTTTCAGATTTAAAATTTTCCAGCTGTAGAAGCTCCTCCCTGTCATGTTAATGCCACTCAATAAGCCTAAACTCATTAGCAATGCAGCTCATACAAGTCAGAATTCATGCTTTCAAATATTTACACAGCAGGTTGAAACAGAAGAATCCTCAAACTAAGCAAACTCATCCTTTTTATTCCTTTACTACTTGCTCTAGAAAACAAAATATCCTTGTGGTTGAACAAACTGCCTGTTGTTAGGGCTAGACCATGCTTCATTAATCTACATTGTCACATAGAAGATTATTGAATTAACAGGACCCTGAGTTCCCTAGAATTTGCTCTCAGGAAACCAGCTGTGTTGATGTAGGTATACTATAAAAATAATTACCAAAGGATGGGGTCAGAGTAAACCACTGAGCTATTACATAATAAGAGAACAGCTCATGATGAGTATAGTTCTTAGGACTCCCTGATCCTCTTGAAGAATTTGAGAAATACTGACCTGAGTCCTGGTTCCTGCTACAATGTTGGTTAAACATTCTCATGGATGCAAAGCAAAATCAGAAAATATTATCATGAAAATAGGTGACAAAAAAAACCTGGATGGTATTCTTGAGTTTTCCAATGAGCAGTGATTCCTCTTCCTATTCACCAGTCTTTCATGCTTTTCTCATTCCATGTGTGTCTACTAAGTCTTATCCATACAGAGGGCTGCACGTTGGAGATGAGATGGACATAAACACAATGGAGGAGTTTCACTCTGGTAAAACCTATGTGGAAACATGAATCTCCATCCAATATTCACCCAGACCAGTGTGAAACAGCAAGAGAGATGTTACTTGTAAACGTATGCTGCTCCAAAGCAGCCATCATGAGTGAGTTCTGTCCCAGCCCAAGATTTCAGAAAATGTTTCCAAACAAGAGACAGCTTGAGCTGAGTCTTTCAACTTGATCTGAAGTGAGATCAAGGAATAGGGGTGGAGGAGCCCCGCAGGCTAGCGAAATAACATTTACAAAGGATTTAGGAGTGGGGAAGAGTATGAAGAATTCAGAGAGCAACAGGAAGGCCAGGTGGCCAGAGGCAGAAGTAAGATGTGGAATGAGGTCATCAGAGTGAGTTGATGTCAGAGTAAGAAGAATCTAGATGGCCACGTCAAGGCACTTTGGCACTTATTACACTGCCAAGGTAATAAAAGGTTCCAAAAAGAGGTGATCAGATTCATGGTGTGGGTGGATGTCAACTTGGGCTATGTTGAATGAATTGGTAAGGAACCCAAGGAGATGTCAGTAGGCCATTGAGGAGACCATTGTCCTAGTTGTTTGGAATGATGATGGAATGGCAGAAATGCGATGAAACTGACACATCTTTTTAAAAATTTAATGGAGTGAATTTTGACAAATGAGTACTTTTTGCAAGACCATCCCTGTCTTGAAGGCTCTGCTAGCACCTCACCATGCAAAACAACATCTCAGGTTATATCACATGACACCCCCATAGTTGGAAGTCAAAGAAATGGTTTAACATTAGCGATTCTATAGGGTTTCCTTTCTCTTGACAGGCATGCTTTATCAACATCTGTGGTGATTCAAACCAGTAAAAGGTAAACTGTGGACATAGGTGGAGACATAGTAACAGGATTTAACTTGTAACATAATTTGTCTTATCACAGGATTTTCTGAGTTTGCCTCCAGAGGCACATTAGGTCATCAGAAAGCCTAGTTCAGTACCTTTCTGTGATGGACCAGAAAACTGCTTTATAAATGTTAAAGAGACCTTGAAATAAAATAAAACATAACATAAAGCAAAATATAATCCTCTTTAGCAGTAGCGTATATTAAATCCTGGAACACTGAAGGTTTTTTTTTTTTTTTTATAAGAATTTTCAAGCAGAAAATTCTAAATCCTAGGAAAGTGGTTTGGAAACTTTACCATGGCAAAGACAGAGTTAAATGGCTTTTCTAAACTCCAGAAGGGGTCACTTAGAAGAACCAGACTGAATGGAGTTTCAGAGGATAAGGCTGTACCTGGCAGATGCTTTGAGGTTTTGTCAGTATGTTGTTATTTTTGTGACAGAGTTTCATGGCATGGCACTTGCTTTCTCAGAGCAACATCACAACACTTTCACTCTAATCAATTAGTACTCCCATCTCCATTGACCCATTTGTCAGAAATGCCAAAACATGGGCTGACCCAGGTGACCTTTTCATGGCAAATATGTCTGAAGAGTGTTATCAGGCCTCCCTCTGCCAAGCCTGGAGTAATGGCTATCCTTCCTTTTTCTCTTTCCTGTTTCTTGTCATAACCTCAATTGAACTGCCCCTGTCATTCCGAAAAACAGACTTTCAGAGAAGAGGATAGATTCCTATGAGCTGCTGTTCAAGTTCCTTCACAGGATCATTAAGATGAGATCCTGGAGCAAGAGTAGAAATGCATTTCATCAAGTACCTATTTTGTAGTAAGCTTGGTACATAAATAATTCCATGCAGCATTTATAACCTCCTTTAAGCAACGGAACCTCCTATTAGTTAAGATGCTGAGTCTGAAATGTTCCAGCTCAGGATCCAGCCCAATTCTGTGTAGCCCAGGGCTAGTCATTTTGCATTCTACCAGGTCCCAGAAGGAATCAATGTAGCATCCTTCCCTGGAGATCATTTTCTTATCTCTAGGAATTCACTCCTTAATCTTCTTTACACTGAGCAATAACACTTCTATATTTGTAGATACTTGTTTAGGTTTTTGGAGGACATAGAATTAAAAAAAAAATAGAAGAAGGCATCATTCACCTAAATAATTAACCAGAATCTAAAGCTTTTCTCCAAACAAAGCATGCCATCTTGGTATCCGGCCAACACAATCCCTAGTGAGATGGTTACAATGAACTTGTAAACACAACAAAGGAAACAGAATCGACACTAGTCCTCTGCTAAATTATCCCATATTGACACTGGAACATCTAGACTATGAAATATGCAGGAGATGCAAGGTTGAATCAAAGTGCACTCCTTAATTTGCACCACACCAACTGAACAGTAAAATGTGATTTAATTTACTATATAATTTGCTTGTTCAACAAAGCTGAAAGATAACTCACTTAGTGCCACTTTGCTTGTAAGGAAGCCGGTAACTGGTGGTGCTCTTCCAGTGAGTGGTTTTGTTGTTGATGCCAGAGAAAGCTGTTTGAGTGGAAAATACACAAAATTAAGGGTCTGCCGCGGTAGTATTTGCAGTGCACTCCCTTTGTCCTCATCAAGTTTATTTCTGCACAGAGGCAATTATAGCCCTTTGTTTTTCTAACTCGATGAAGTCACTATGCCTTGCTCGGTGGCACCCGGCTAGAGAAAAATGCATTCATCCAAATTTAGAACCATTTGGAACTCACGAGTTGTGAATTTTGAACCAAACTTGAATCTTTTAAAAGCTCATCTGTTCTGCAGAGCATGCCAGCTCCGCTCAGAGCCTGGCAGCCTGGGCTGTCCTCCGGAGGTTGAGCCAGGGGTCTTGAAGTTCTTCCTGCTTCCCCTAATTGTCAGACTGGGGTGTTCCATGGTGCAAAGGCTTAAATACAGTGAGATGGGTGGACTACGAAGCCCTAAAACTTGTAGCATGGGAAGAAAGATGTCCAACGCTGAAATAAGGGGTCTATTTTAAATATTTTCTCTATGTTTTGAATTGACTTGTTCTGTTTGTCTACCAAGGCAATTTAGTGCAGACCTGCATTATCCCATATGTCCCAAAGCCTCAAAGCCAGGCTCGCCTCACAATTCTCTCCCACCTGAAGCTCAAGTGCATACTCTCATCAGATCCATTTCCTGAAGTCTCTGCTTGCATGGCTCCTGCCCCTGCTCCAAGGTCTTTTATTTATTTATGTGCTCACTTGTTCTTTCATTCCTGAGCCTCTCCTGAGCTCAGACACTCTGGCTGTGTTAGGAAGTCTTGAGGAGACAGAGAAACAAAGACAAGATTTAGCTTCATACAGGTCAGTTGTGAATCTTGAAACTCAAGAATTATCTATATTGATATATGCTTTCAGATGGAATCTATGGTGTGGTGCTAGGGGGCCCAGGGAAGTCTGAGGAAGGATGTCCAAAGCCCTGGAGGACAGCCTAATCCCAGGGAGATACTGGATTGCAAGGGAATAGAATAAGGGGACATTGGGAAGGCAGAAAGAATAAGATGGCGAAAACAACTACATTTGAGTCACCAACTTGTTCACAGAGTGTGGGTGTGGGCGTGTGTCTAGGTGCTAACAAGCCAGGAAGTGGTGCTGATGATGAAGTCCAGCAAGAAAAGTGCAAGAAAGTGAAGGTGGAGAGGAAGCCGGGTCCAGTCCAAGAAGGACTCAGCACAACCTGCTAATGAGTTTGGACCATGTGCTGAATATAAGTAGCCACTTCATTTGCAGATCCATCCTCTCTTACAAACACAGCCCTAGCACTTTTGTCCGGTATTTAGAGCCTTCGTGATTCATTTCCAGCCAATCTAGGAATGCTATGCTCTTGTTTTGGTGAGTAGACTTCATTCCTCATCTAACACATAGATGTTGAAGATGTCACAGTCCCCTATGTACACATTCACACCCCTGGCCTCCAACTGGAACCCCCTGCAGCCTCCTTTCATCAGGGATATGAGACCTCTCCATGCTTCCTGCTTTCTGTATGTTTTTAATGAATATTGTGAATCTAGCCATGCCTTGGGCAAAGGTTTGAACATTCATTTACTCATTCAATAAGCATGTCCTGAGCTTGTGCAGGGCAGAAACTGTCCTACTCGCTAAAGAAACATTGGTCAATAAAAGAGATGAGGCCACTGGCCTTAGGATGCAAGCACGCTTTATTTGGGAGAAAATAATTATTTGACTGAGCAATTCAAACAGAACCTAGTAGGCAGTCACAGTGGGATGAATACAGGGATCTATGCAAAAAGCTTAATTTGTACTTGAGTAGTCAGGGAAGGTTTCTGGTAAAAGAAAAAATGATATGAGCTAAAACCTAAAGAATGAGTAAGAGTAGAGGAAGAAGAGAAAAACATTATAGTCTAAGGACAAAGCACATGGGACTGTCAGGGGCCAGAGAGATGATGGCACACTAAGGGGATAAAGACAACTCCATGCGGTCAGAGGCTGAAGTGCAGGGTGCAAAGCAGAGCAGAGCTGCTCTGAAAACAAAGGGAAAAGCTGGAGATGGTGGTCCTGGATTGCAGAGATGCATTCCAGGCAACCTATATGTGAAGCCCCAGTGTGTTCTCATCTCACTGCGTTTTTAACAAGAGAAGCTGACTAAGCAAGAGCTAAGTTGGGAGGATGGAATCAAGCACAGAGAAAGGATTTTGTTCTGGATTCCACCAAGTACTGAAAAGCACCTACTGCTTTGGGGTAACAGAGTCAGTTGTAAGGATGCTGCAGTCTTTGTGGCGT
This sequence comes from Graphiurus murinus, assembly GCA_004027655.1. Lineage (NCBI taxonomy): Eukaryota > Metazoa > Chordata > Mammalia > Rodentia > Gliridae > Graphiurus > Graphiurus murinus. Next base: position 7,700 of record PVLC010001988.1, read on the forward strand.
AACAGACACTGCTGATGCCTAATGTGACAACCCTTAGCCCACCTGAGTTCACCTGCAGCTACAGGGGACAGTTTTCCACCTCCAGGACCTACATCTCCGTGCTCTTTGACTGAGGACTTCTCCTGCTGCTGAGATGACTCACTGTAAAGCTCACCAGAAGCAACTAGAAGGCAGGAGCAGGAGGAGGTAGCAATATCCCCAGGGGAATCCTTAACCAATGGAAGATGAGAGTCCATGGATAAGTGTCCCTGTTTCCTCCAACTTCAGATCCCGTGTTCCAAGTTCTCAGAGCATGAACCTGCAAGGTTGAGCCCCATTGGACCCTGCAGTTTCCTACTTTCCAATGAACTCCAGGTGGCTTTCCTCCATTCCTTCTCAGGTTTTTCCCATTTGCTCATGATTTATTCTAGGAACCATATTTCAGATAAATCACTGGCACACAAGTTCTGGTGTATGGATGCTATTGCCAAAAAAGCCCAAACCCAAACGCACAGCCCTGGTCCTGTCACAGGACCTAACCCCCACATCCCAGGTCTTGTTGAAATTAAGTTCACACCACTCTTGCCAACTTCTCAGATAACTTTCACAGTCTAAAGGAGGTAAATATAAACTCTTCTCTCAAGTGTGTGTGTGTGCATGCGTGTACGTGCAGTTCTGTTAAAAGGGCCTTTTGTTGTTGAAAGTTGTGGTCATTAGAGTTAGGTATAAAACTACCACAGAGGGTAGCTATGGAATATGAGGATGCACCCCTGGGTATCAACTGGTGATAGTAAAAATTGCTCAGAGAAGATACCAAGTGTCAGTGATGATGGAGAGAAGCAACAGATTGGGTAGACATTTGGGAAGCTGTAGTTACTCCTTATCATGATGGCTTGAAGCCCTACTTCCTTCTCCAGAAGATTATGATTGACATGATGAGCATGGTAATAATGGAGTGAGAGTCATGCCAATGTCCTAGTGAACCTGCTCGTGATGTGCCTGGGAAACCAATTTCCTTGAAATAACTCATGCACAGCAAAACATACAAAGAGTGCTAGGCACTAAACATGCAATTATAGTTTTCTGAGTTTAAAATTGCGTTTGGGTGTGTGATGCACCATCTCTAAAATATAATTACCGAGAAACATAGTTTAATTTGTATCAGTCACAATTTATGGCTTGTCTCTGTTTAGAGGAATGATTATGGTTTGAAGCGTCTTGTGCTTTCCTTGATGCATAAAAAAATGATTATCAAGCCTTCAGCAGCAGCCGTCTTCCCTGAGAATTGGCAGCAGTGGGCCCTTTAATCAGGAGCAAGATCCTACAGAGCCAAGCAGCGTAAATATGCAATCTCGGAACAACAGTTAACTTTTCATAATGAGAATGTTGGAAAGGACCTTCGTAAGACCCAGCAGAAAGTACCCACCTAACAGAGTGCCAATAATTAATGGTTACTGAGCATGGAAGGCTGTACTCACGCCTCCATAATTTTACCATATCCAAACACAAGCCAGTTTCTGCCACCAACTCATCATTGTAATATTGCCACTATTCAAATAGACTATTATAGGATCAGCTGCCTGCCTTCTTGCAAAAGACCTCCTGAGTAGAAACCCAAGGAGGCTTTCCATAGTTGATGAACACTCATCAACACTCTTCTTAACTCATTGTGTGACCTCAGGGAAGTTGTTTAGCTGCTCTGAACTTCAAGTGTTCTCATCTCTGTAAAAAAAAAAAAAAAGGGGGGGGGAGATGAGGGGGTTGAAGGAAATGGCTTTAAAAGATTCTTCCCTCCACGTCCCCAAAGATGACGAATTGATACAAAGAGAATCTATATAATTTTTAGAAAAGCTACTCAATATGAATATGCACACTGACATATATACAGACATATACATATGCATAGACCATATTTTGGCTATGGACTCTCAATAGTTTTGTTATTTCCTTAATGTGTAAGGGGAAAAAGAGAATGCAGACAATGTGTTTGCATAGCCTTTCATTTAATATGTCACTTAGAAGCAGTTTGATTGTGAAGGATTGTCAAAAACTTTTACCTGGATGGATTTTGATGGAAAAGAATACGAAACTTCAAGGCCTGCCAATTATAATGTAGGTAAACCCACCACTCTCTAAAAAACAATCCAGCTGTCAGGTCAACCAGCAGGCTGCATATCCTGCTCTTTGGTGAGTAGTTAATATCTGATTTTTCACAAGGGAAATGCTATTGGAGAGAGAGACAGAAGGAAGAATAAACGCACTTGAAAAGATACTGAGCTGCAAACATCGTGCTTATGAGGCATTTAGATAGCATTTCACAAGTACACAGTTCTCACCAATGATAGCATTTCTCTTGTATGAGCTAAATATGCTGGGATTTGTCATCCCGTGTCCCAAATGGGTTTAAAGACTGGAAACATTTTCTTGCAGAAAGTTTGTGTAAGAAGTCCCTCCCTTCCTTGTGAGTCTCGAGTGATAAGGACTCCTTAGGGAGTTATTCCAGGGGCCACAGGAGTTCTGAGAGCAGACAGGAAGGCTGGAGTGACGGACTGGAAATGCTGTTTTCAATAGGAGAATCAGGTGGACCATCAAGAAGTGACATTTGAGCAAAGACTTGGCAGGGAGGGGAATGCAGCCATGAGGATTTCTTGGTTCTAAAGCAAAATCCACAGTGGAAGCCTGTGTGATGAGTGGGAGAAACATCAAGGCAAGGAGGCTGAAGCAGAATGATGGAGAAAAAAGTAGAAAGATTAGAAAGGTCACCAGAAATTCGTGTCACAGTGTTGGCTTTCACACTGCATAAGATGAGGAGCTTCTGGAGGGCTTTAAGCAGTACATGATGTGGTCTTTCAAAAGCATCACTTGAAGCTGGGTGTGATGGTGCATCCTTGTAATCCCAGTACTTGGGTGTCTGAGACCAGAGAATCTGGGTTCGTGGCCAGCCTCAGCTACTTAGTGAAGCCCTCTGCAACTTGAGACCCTGTTTCAAAATAAAGAATAAAAAATAGGACTGGGGGTGTAGCTCAGAGGTAGAATGCCCCTGAGTTCAATCTCCAATACAACCAAAAAAAAAGCAAAAAAAAAAAAAATAGCATCACTTGGGCGGGAGGCAAGACCTTAGTCATGAATAGCAGTTAAAAGACAATTGTAGTAGCCCAGGGAGGAGGGGTGGGAATGGCTGCTCAGACTGGTAGAACAGGAGAGGAAAAGAGAATTCAGCTCTGGATATATGTTCTGAAGACAGAACCAAGAGAAGTTGCTAAGACTTTGAGTGTGGGCTATAAGATAAGAAAGTGATTCCAGACTTACCAGGCTGAGCTCCAGAAGGGTAGAATTGCCATCTCTTGAGATGAGGAAGACTTGAAGCATTAGAGGAGAGGTCAAGGGTCAGGTAGAAATGCTAAATTCGAGCTGACACCCACGCATACATTTCAAGTTGACAGTTGTATGTACAAATCTCGATTTCTGGGCTGCCTTGAAATATTTCATCATGATAAGCATATTGGTGGTATTTAAAAATAAAAAATAGAATTACCATATGGCCCAACAATATTTCTTCTGGGTCTATACCCAAAAGAAATGATATCAACACTTCCCCAGAGATGCAGCGATATTTCCATGTTCACTCCAGCATTATTCACAAGCATTATTCCTATAGCCAAGATATAGGAACAGTGAAAGTGTCCATCAAGAGAGGAAAGAATGAAGAAACTGTGATAAATACACATATAATAGAAAATTATTCAACATTAAAAAAGGAGATTCTTCAATTGGGACAGCATGGGCATACCTGAGGAACATTCTACTAAGTAGAACAAGTCAGACAGACAGACAGACAGACACACACACACACACACACACACACACACACTCACACACATACACAAATGCTTCATGATTTCACTTATATGTGGAATGGAAAAAATGCCTAGAAATAAAGAATATAATGATGATTACCAGGGATAGGGAAGTCAAAGACAAGATAATATGTAGGTCAAAGGGTACAGAGTTTTAATTATACAAGAAGAATAAATCTATAGGTTTAATGTAAAGTAAGCAAAGTAAAGACTATGCTTAATAATATTATTTTGTATACTAGAAATTTCCTACAGAAGTATATTGTAGGTAATCTTAACACACATACACACACAGTAACTTTGTAAGGGAATTGATATGTTAATTTTTTTTACTATGATGACATTTTACAATGTACATGTAAATCAAAACATCATGAGTTTTAACTTTTTTGTTGTCTGACAAAAACATTAGAAAAATAAGAAAGGAAGTCATTAGACTGGATGAGAGTGACACTGGAGTGTGGAAAGAGAACGGAGTATCCGTCTGGAGCCCCAAGACCCTGAGGGTCAAGAGGTCAGGGAGGACCAGCAAAGTGCATCATGAAGGAGAGGCCACTGGAGGTGGATGTAAGTCCAGGAGAGGGCTGTTTTGGAAGCCTAGTAAAGAAAGACTTTGAGGAAGAGAGAGTAGTGTGTCAAGTGTTGAGTGGCTAAATCAGTGTATACTGAGAAATGATGATCATTGGACCAGATTGAACACTGAGCTCAGGAGGAATGGGACAGTGAACAAAAGGGGAGCGTGAGAGGGACAGAGGAGAGTCAGACACAGGACGTTGTTGTCGTTGTCGAGTGGTTACTGCAAAAGAAAGGAGTGGAGAATGTGGTCAGGCGCATTTATGTTCTCTTTTGATTTAAAGATGAAATAAAGAGCAGTACAGTTGAAGGCTGATGGGAATGATTGGGATGGAAGAAACTGTATGTAGAAGAGAGAAGGGAGACTGGCTGAAGCAGTGTGAAAGAACATCGTGTGTATGTGGATGGACCGGCTGTTGGTAAGTCCTTCTATGCAAATGCCCAAGAATCCATAGTACCTGGGTGAGAAGGATCAGGTGTGTTTATGGAGGTAGCAATGGCTGGCATTCCTTATGCAATCACATATTCATACTCTGCTTTGTTTCATACGCTGTCTTCTGTTCCACCAGTGATTCTTCAAGGGTACAAAACACAGCTACTTCAGACCGTTAGAGAAAACCCTAAAGTCTATCAGTTTAAAACTGAACTTGTACTTAAGAAACTAGTAAAATACACATGATGGAAGAGATGGAAATTCAAAGTTGACAAACTTCTCTTGAATCATGGATCTAGGAAATTTACTTGAAGAGCTATTTTACATTATGAAATTGTGTGATATCACTTGGCATAGTGTGGGGAGGGTAAAAATGAGAACTAAGGAAAGAAATGGTTCAAAAAATGCTGTGTCCATATGTGAAAGGACCACTACCAACTTCATTAATATGTGTGGGTTGGGAAAATAGGATGGAATGTAGAAGGAAATACAAAAAGAGCTGTGTGTGTGTGTGTGTGTGTGTGTGTGTATGTGTGTGTGTGTGTGTTATATTATGTTGAACCTCAGTATGATATATAATTACAATGCACTAACAGACATATTTAAAATCCATTTTAATTTCAGAAATCCAAAACAATAAAATGGTATTTTGAATTGCATATTAGAAGAGAATCGCCATTATGATTTTAGTGCAGGGGAAATCTGGAAGTCTTCATCTTTTCCTGCCCCAAAATTACACGTTCTGGTCTCACTGTCGCAGTCTAAATACAACACAGGGAATGCCAGATTTTTGCAGCTGGTGGCAGAAGTGTGAATTAGAGTCTTGTCAGTGGAGAGAAGCTGTAAACAGTGTCAAAAGAACTGTAGTTTATGTCAAATGTGTATATAGAGACATACACTGGTAAATCCAGTAGCATCAGCAGCAGGTGAGAGACAGGCAGAAGCATTCTGACCCTCTCAACCCCCTAAGGCAAACCTTCAATTCCAATCTGCAAGTCCAGGGCACAAGTCTGACACCTTCCCTGACCTACAAGCACCTGCTTTCTCCTGGGGTCATTGAATTCTCCGTTCTCCCTAGGTTGTGGTTTCTCGCCTCAGCTCTGGGCACACACTGTACTTTCTCTACCTGGCATGTTCATCACTCTGCTTTCTCAAGCTTACTTGCTATGTTTTGGACATGATTCCCCGCCCCCCCCCCCAAGGTTTAATGTGATAGAAACTTGGTTCTCAATGTGGCTATGTTGACAGATGGTGGAACCTTTAAAAAGTGGGGCTTATAGCAAGGAAATTAGATCACTTTTTCTTTGCTACTATGACCTTGTAGTATAGTTTGAAGTCAGGTATTGTGATGCCTCCTGCATGGTTCTTGTAACTGAGAACTACTTTGGCTATTCTGGGCTTTTTGTTGTTCTAAATGAACTTAAGGACTGGTTTTTCTACTTTGGTAATTTAATGGGTATCACATTGAATCTGTAGATCACTTTTGGGAGTATGGCCATTACGATGATATTTGTTCTACCTATCCAAGAGCATGGAAGATCTTTCTACCTTCTAAGGTCTTCTTAGATTTCTTTTTTCAATGTTTTATGATATTCCTTGTAGAGGTCTTTTACCTCCTTGGTTAGATTTATTCTTAAGTATTTTATTTTGGGGGGTGATGTTGTGAGTGGAATTGTTTTCTGGACTTCTTTTATAGCACATTTATGGTTGGCATACAGGAAAGCTTCTGTTTTTTTAAGATTGATTTTGTATCTAGACAATTTGCTGAATTTGTTGATCAGTTTTATAAGCTTTTTGGCTGAGTTTGTTGGGTCTTCTAAGTATAGCGTCATGTCACCTGCAAATAGGGACAGTCTTAGTTCTTCCTTTCCTATTTGTACTCCTGAGATTTCCTTCTCTTGTCTTATTGTTCTGGCTAGAATCTCAAGTACTATATTGAACAGAAGTAGTGACAGTGGACATACTTGTCTTTTTCCTGCTTTTAGTGGGAACTCTCACAGTTTTTTCCTATTTAATATGATGTTGGCTGTAGGCCTATTGTATATTGCCTACAGTATTAGCACAAAAACAGACACATAGACCAATGGAGCAGAATAGATGACTCAGAAACAAATCCATACACTTACAGCCAATTGATTTTTGACAAAGGTGCCAAAGACATACACTGGATAAAATACAGCCTCTTCAACAAATGTTGTTGGCAAACTGGTTAACCATATGTAGAGAAATGTAAATAAACCCCACTTTCTCACCCTGCACAAGAGTCAATGCAAGATGGATCAAAGATCTAGAAGTCAGAGCAGAGACTTTGCAGCTACTCAAAGAGGGCATCAGTCCAATACTTCAACACACAGGCACAGGTAAAAACTTTCTCAACAAGATCCCAAAGGCACAGAAAATTCAAAGGAAGATCAATATGTGGAATTGCATTAAACTGAAGAGCTTTTTTGCAGCAAAGGAAACTATCAAGAACCTCAGTAGAGAACACACAGAATGGGAGAAAATTTTTGCAACTAATCCTCTGACAGAGGACTAATATCTAGAATATACAGAGAACATAAGAAATACACTAAGAAAACAAGTAACAAAATCAAAAAATGGGTAAGTGAACTAAATAGATACTTACAAATGAAGAAATACAAATGGCCAATAAATGTATGAAGACATGTTCAACATCATTAGCAATCAGAGAAATGCAAATCAAAACTACCCTGAGATTTTATCTAACACTAATTAGAATGACAATCATTAAAAACACAAACAAGCCGGGCGTGGTGGCGCACACTTGTAATCCCAGCATTCGGAAGGCTGAGACCAGAGGATCCGGGTTCGCGGCCAGCCTCAGCTACCTAGTGAGGCACTCCACAACTTAGTGAGACTTGGTTTCAAAATAAAGAATACAAAATAGGACTGGGGGTGTAGCTCGGAGGTAGAATGCCCCTGAGTTCAATCCCCAGTACCGCAAAAAAAAAACAACAACAAAAAACAAACAAAAAAAAAACCCACAAACAATATTAAATGCTGGCGAGGATGTGGAGTGGAGAAGTAGGAACCCTAATACATTGTTAGTGGAATTGCAGATTAGTGTAACCACTTTGGAGGACAGGATGGAGGATCCTCAGATGAATGGGAATGAACCTACCATATGATCCAGCAATACCACTTCCAGGTATCTACCCAAAATAATGGAAACCAAACTACCAGACCAATACATGTGAATCTATGTTTATAGCTGCACAATTCACAATAGCCAAACTATGGAAGCAGCCAAGATGTCCATCAACAGATGAATGGATTACAAAACCGTGGGAGATGTACACAGTGGAATTTTACTCAGCCATAAAGAAGAACAAAATCAGGTCATTTGCAGGGAAATGGATGGAACTGGAAAACATTATGCTAAGTGAGATTAGTCAGTCACAAAAAGTAAGAAATCATATGCTCTCCCTAATATGCTGAAGCTAGGGAGAAAGTGGGTCAAAGGAGTGACTCTAGATGAAGAAAGAGAAACCTTAGATGAGCAAAGGGAACCTAACTGAAGGTGATGAGGTGGGGAGAGAAAGCACCATAATGCACATGATGTATATTCACAAATATATCAAAGTCAATCACTAAGCAGAACAAGAGGGGGGAGGAGGAAGGGAATAGGGTGAGATTTGGGGAAGGGTTAAATGAGTAATATTGCATGTACGCCTGTATCAGCTTGCACCTCACAAAAATGTATGGTTGCAATGCACCAATGGAAAAAAAAAAAAGATGGTTGCTTTATAAAGAGCAAGCCTGACCCCTGAATTGTTCTGACTTCCTGTCTTGCTATGGGATCCCTTCCTTCTCTTGTATTTGCTCTCACCTCTATACTCTCTGGCATGTTGTGATGCAACCAAAGGAGCTCTTGCCAGAGCTAAGCAGATGCTGGCAACATGCCCTTGAACCTCCAGAATCTTTTATTTATAACATACCAACCTCTGGAATTTTATGATAGCAACAGAAAACAGATGGATATATAACTCCTTCACCTTTAGCTCTGAAATGAACAATGACCACGTGCCACAAGAAGTTTCCCTTGACAACCAGCCATCCTGTAATAGCACTTGTACACACACACACACACACACACACACACACACACACACACACACATACAGGGATCCCATACTATATGTGAATCATTCTCCCAAGAACTATATAGAGATTGACACATTGGACCTTGAAGACATTATTATTGTTATCTTCATAGGATAGATAAAAACAATTAGGCTCAGAGAAGCCAAGTAAGTTTTCCAAAGCACAGCTTAGAATGTCAGAACCAGCAAGATCTGAATTATGTCCAACCAGTCTGCTGCTGGGGCCCTACTCCTGGAGCTCTGCTCTAGGCTGTCTCTCCTGAGGGATATTTAAATTTAAATTTTTCATAAGTGTCATTTTATTTTAGTAATTTCACATCAAAATAGCTTTCCCATTAATCCGGAGCTGGTTTATTTTTTTTTTTAATTTTTATTTTTTTGCGGTACTGGGGATTGAACTCAGGGGCATTCTACCTCCACGGAGCTGGTTTATAAACAATCAAACTCTCTGCCCCTTAAAAATCTCTCTGGGGCCTGTTTACTAGAATCAACTTCAAATGGTCTCCCAAACCGTCTTAGGTCAGGCTAGAAAACAAAATCCATTTGGTTGGAAATTTTATAGTAATTATAGAAATGTAGAGTGGTTCCTTAACTCTTCTTTTTCCACTGTATGTGTATTGTATCACCGTATGTGTTGGGTAAATGGAAAATTATTTCAAACCTACACCTGTACATACACATATTGGTTAGTTTTATTTTCTCTTGAGATATATGATTCTTCTCCCTAATGAATCCATTCATGAGGAATCCAACTTCTGTCCAAAAACCTATGTGGGTAGACAACTTCAAAGGCTCTTGTAGGGAGGCATTGCAGAGGAAAGCTGCCTGTCCTCTCCAGCATAGACCCAGCAGTGTGTCACAGTCTGCAGGGAGTCACATTAGGGGCTCAGGCCCCAGGGCTGGTCATGCTGTTCTCATATTTGCATCCATTTCCCAGGGACCATAATTCCTAAGTCTTTTCATTGGAATCCTTGAACCAAGGTCCTCTTTAAGCACCTTTGCCAAGGCCTTCTTACTAAGGATGGAGAGAAACCTTGACCAACCCTTTTCCTTTCTCAATTCTTTCCCACTTTGAGCCTTTTCCCCTTTCCTCCAGTTCTTAAAACTGGAGGAGACTATTTGGAGTTTCTTCAGCAGTGAGACAATTCCCAGGTCTGTACTATACCACCTGCCCCTTGACTGATTTGCGGGATCATGAAAGGAAGTGAATAGGTAAGGGGGTACTTTCTCCAATTTAGACCTTTGCTATGCCACAGCAGTAAGTGAGGGAAGTCTTGTTTGTTATTTTGTTTTGACTTGTTGCTTTAATCAACTACTCTGAGGAGCTCTTGATGATTTTTTTCAGCAAATACTACTGAAATCTGGGGCCAGATTTCTTAAACTCAGCAGTATCAACCCCATTCATGGTTTGAAACAAATGATTACTCTGTTGGAGAGATGGGGAGGAATGTGTCCTGTAGCATCCTGCATCCTAGGATGTTTAGTGTGTAGCAGCATCTCTGGCCTCTATCCACAAGATACCAGTAATAACCTCTTCCCTCAGTAACGACAACCAAATATGTGTGCAGACCTTGTCAAATGCCTTCTGAAATAAAGTCACCCCTAATTGGAAAGCATGCATTGAGAAGATTATGCTAAATATGAGTCTGAATGTCATATGCATTCTAACTTCCTTCCACCCTTAACCAGGCAGGGGCCATTATTATCAACTGTTCATACAAGAAAGGTGGCACATGCATTGGTTAAATAAATTGCTAAGGTCACAGCTAGGAAGAGGTAGAATTTGAATTAATCTCAAAATATATATTTCATGCTCAGAATACTAGCTCAAACTGCTGTGCTGCAAGGTCTGAGAGAATGTTCTGGGAGCATAAATAAAATAAGACTAGCCCTGTTAGAAGGTTAAGAAAGGGTTCCCAGAGGAGCCATCATTTGGGTGGGGCTTATGGGATTAAAATCCCATAAACCAGAAATGTTGTGAAAACATTCAACCTTCAGAACCAACAAAGGAATCCCATGTCGTCCCTTCACTGAGGCAGCCACTCACCACACTCTGCTACGTCCATCTTGTTCCCTTGTCTCTCTGAGCAAGCAAGTCCCCAGTGAGCTTCACGTCCCCTGCAAAGACATTCTTAAAACCCCTAAGAGGAAACCCATGACTCATCTCGCCTGAATCAGTCTCTTAGCAGTAACCAAAATTCAACCGTTTAGAAACACTGCCATTGTTTTATGTCTTTTCTATAACTTGTTTTGTGTTCTGTCACCCAATCCCTTTCGGGCAGGTACAATATATGGCAGGTGGAAAGGATATTTGATGTGAAGATCAATGTTAACGCTTCCAAACTCAGCTAAGCGTGTCTCTCCTTGATCTCTGTGATTTCTGTATTTCCTCCTGTATATCATAGAAAAATAAAATTCATTGTATTAAATAAGCAAAATATGGAGGGTTCATAATCAATGCACAACATACAGTAAGGAGTTAACCAATGTGATTTCCTGTCTCCTCAGATGTTCTTTCCTTGCAGTGCATTCAAAACACTTGGAAAAGTGCTACAAATGTCTCATGAAGTGGGGACAGATTTGCTTTAGACGTTATGGAGATGATGCAGATGAGCTCAGTGTTAAGAGAAAATCTTAGCAGAATAAATTTCCTGATCAGGAAAAGGACAGAGGGAAATGAAATGTGCAGTGATCTTTCCGGATCCTCATTGTGAAGCGTCACCTAGATGCCCAGCTTCAGACAGCAGACAGATGTCCTCCATGTCTGCAACTGTTCTCAAAGCACAGCCAAAAGTGTTTACCAAGGAGGCAGCAGTGGAACTGCAACCTCAAAGATATAAGAACCTGAGCTGGGCACAGTGACACACACTTGTAATCCCAGTCCTTGGAGGCTGAAGCAGGAGGTTTGCAGATTCGAGGCCAGCCTCAGAAATTTAGCAAGACCCTGTTTCAATAAAATAAATTAATTAATGAACGAATTCATTCATTAATTTATTAACGAATAGGGGTGGTTGTATAGCTCAGAGATAGAAATGCCCCTGGGTTTTAATTATTATAAGAATCTGATTTAACTTAGAAACACTACTGTCAACACTCAGTGTGACCCAAGAGAGAGACGATAACAATCAACCTTATTTTCTGTTGGCAAGTATGCTATTGTGGGCACTATATTGTTGTTATTAGTTATATGTTTTGCAGTAAAATACTTAAGAGAGTTTTGGAGACAGATGTATGTGTGTTGACTTTTACTACCTACTTGACCTTGGAAAAATCAACTGCTTAGTCTCACCCTCCTCATCTGTAAGAACTATGAAATGCTGTCAGTGTACCCCTGCATACCCCTGGTGCCCTCAGCCTGCACTTGTTATGAAGACTTATAAAAGTGATCATTGCTGGTCCTTTGGGTCTTTTTCTGAGTAAGGGACACCCTGGGATCACTGACAGAGCAATTTCCTACTGTAGCAGATGCTGAAGCCTCTGGAAGCCCTTTTATCCAAGGATGGCTGGAGAGTTGGTTGGTGAACCTCATCTCTAGACAGGGATGACTGTCAGGCAATCTGACTGTGTCTCAGAGCTCTCTGGTGGCACACTCTAGTTGCCCACAGGGAAACTTGCTAGACAGCACATCATTTATTTGCTGCCTGGCGTACTGTCTCACTCCCCAACCTGTATTTCCTGAGATCACCTTTTGAATAAACTACTTGTCTCAGGATCAGCTTCTGGGAGAACTCAAAACCGAACAGAGAATAAGAGTGTGTAATTCCTGAGTGACTACATGTTAATAGCATGTAGCACCTGAGTGTGGCCCATTGAAGGCTCAGCACATTGCCAGGCCAACTCTATCAGTCAAGGATCAACCACAGGCTCTGAAATAGCAGGGGATACTTATTAAGAAATGTACTGCAAGAAACTGGCTTACCTAATAGTGGAACTGACTAGGTAAGCTCGAAATCTGTAGGGCAGGCTGTCAGGAAGGGCAGACTGGAGCAGTTGTCCAATGGCAGCGTTTCTTCCTCAAGGCAGCTTCATATCTGCTCTTCACATCTTTCAACTGATTGAGGGAGGCCCACCAGGTAATCTAGGAAAATACCTTCCTTACTTAAGTCAATGTGTTAGGGACTTTAAGCATATCTGCAAAATACCTTCACAGCGATATTTTCTTAGTGCTTGATTGAAAGTTGGTACTGAAACCTAGGTGTATTAGTTGGCATTGTCACTGATTTAATAGAAAAGACTTGACCACCTAACTTGAAGAAAGATTTATTAGCTCAGGGTTTCAGGGTTCAGTACACATGAAGCCAAGGACTGTGGATCTCAAGGCATATCATGGAGGCTGGAAGAAAGAGAGAATGGGGCAGGTAGGAACCATATCTAACCCCCAGGCTGCAGTCCCACCAACTACACCATATCAACTCAAGCCATCACCCAGATAAATCTGCTGGAATGGATTTATCCACTGCTGAGATTTCAGTTCTCATGACTTAACTATATCAACCCTGGATATTAATAAATGAGCTCTTTAGGGAACATTCAATATCTATCTGTAACACTAGGTGAGGTGACACATTAAAAAGACCATCACAAGCTGGGCATGGGCATGGTGGCACATGCCTATAATCCCAGTACGTGGGAGGCTGACACAGGAGGGTTGCAGGTTCCCGGTCAGTCCCAGAAACCTAATGAGATCCTGTTTCAAAACAACAACAAATAAATAAATAAAAGGGCTGGAAGTATAGTTCAGAGGTAGAATGCCCCTAGGTTCAACTCCTAACGCCACAAACAACAACAAAAATCATAACCATAATAAGTGCTCAAATATATCAGGACATTAGTTATGTTTTGCCTGATATTAAAGAAAAAATAACTAACTATATCAAGAGCACTTTCTTATCTCATGCAATATTCTAGAACTTTAGTGACTGAGAAGTACTTTATCATCTATAAGTATACTATTTTATTAACACCATCCCTTTTTTTCAGACCTGTGGGTTCTTTTCACAGCTTAATGATTTCATGAGCTTTGTTTGGTATAAGTACTTTCCTGTGTATTATGCTTTTTTAAAGAATAACTTTCTATTTGATAATTAGTCTAGTAGGTTCTTGCAAATGGTTCTGCAAGAGAAGTAAGCCATGTCACCCTCAGACAACCATTGTATCCAGTCAATTAACTTCTCTCCTGCATGCCTACAATGGTATTATGTAGAGTGTTCATGGTAGAAATTGAGAAAGAGTCTTTTAATCATTTTCTGGTACATGATTCAGATGAAGATACCCCCTTGGGAAAGGCTGGTAGAATATTTGCACAGTTGGCCTAATTATTTTGAAGTTTGTGGTTACTGGAGTTTTAGCGTCTTCCCTTTTCTTCTGGTATATAAATTTTAGAAGCAGTTTGTATTATTATTATTATTATTATTATTATTATTATTATTATTTGCAGTACTGGGGATTGAACTCAGGGGCATTCTACTTCCAAATTACACCCCCAGCCCTATTTTTTATTCTTTATTTTGAAACCGAGTCTCACTAAGTTGCGGAGTGCCTCACTAGGTAGCTAAGGCTGGCCGCGAACCCGGATCCTCCGGTTTCAGCCTCCCGAATGTATTATTTTTAAATCTGAGGGGGAAAAGGAAAGATAACAGATCAGGGGTTGTTGGATATTGCATTACAAGGAGGGACACAAGCAAGTCTTAGAGGGGACAGAACCTTTCTGAGCCTTCACATTGCTGGTGAGTAAATAAATCTATGTGTGCTCAACTCTATAGAAATGTACACCAAAGAAAGGCAATTTAAATGTTTGACAATTAAAAAGTTTAAAAATGTGGTAAAATTGGATGAATAGAATAATAGACAAAAGAAAAATGGGTCAGAGTAGGGACATGATGAAAAAGGACCAAGGTATAGATTCCTCTGAAAGTTTGATGTCATGACTTGGAGCACTAAGCATTTCAGATTTTTCCTCTGGCTCCTTAAATTTAAGGCTTCTAGTGCTTTGTGTCATCATTTACAACAGAATAGAAATGATGATTTGGCTTTCTAAGATTTCTCTGGAAAAAAAAAAAAACTGTCCCAGTGACAAGATCAATCTTTCTACCTTGATTGTTTTTTAGCAAAAATTTATTTACATTTTCTGTATGCTTTTGCCAAGTTGTTTTTTTTCCATTCTCATACTTAGTCAAATATGAAATCGTACAAATACACTGTCATTGAAATTGCATAGGAATTTCAGCATTGTGTTAAAATAATCGAAACACGGTAGAAATTTTAAAGTCATCCTAATTCAAAATTCAATCTCTACATTTTATTTCATTTCATAACTATGGTGAGAAAAGATTGAAAGCCAAGGAGACTTGATTTGGGACCCAAGAGACTTAATCCCTTCATTGGCCCTGGCCATCCTCTTAGGGACACCCAAGGGGGAGTCACTGTAGCATGATTGTAAACACAGATGATCTTTAATAGTCTTAAGAAAGCCCTATCAACCTATTGTAAACGGTTCTCATCTGCTAGTAAGTGGTGGCTGCTAACCCAAGGCTCCATGTTCCTGCTCTCCTGTGGGTAAGACAGATTATCCCAGTTCTTCCCTTTTCTCACATGCAATTCTCAACAATAACTGCAAAATGTGCTAGAAACACAACATCCTGAGATAGAGACTGACTAGTGCAGCCCAGGTTTAATTCCAGACCCCTAAACATAGGATAGTGTTCAGTGCTTCAGCCCCATGTCAAGTCTCCCACTGGTGAAATCTGGCAGACTGCTGTTGGGTCCTGTGGAGAGAGTGGGGCATGAGAAGATGCGACTCTACCTGCCCTGGACAGTTTTTCTTAGCTCTGAGAGGCAGTTTGTAGTGAACCCCAGGCTCACGTTTCTCTTGCTATCTAAAAGTTGGTAATAAATCTGCCTGCAGGACCTGTGTGTGGGTGTTCTGTCTCCCTGGCAAAGACCAGTTGGTAACCTGTACAGAGTAGCCTGTACCTCTCCCTAAAGAGCCCAGGATCTTTGAAATGGCTTCCAACTCAGAGTCGTGGGATCTCTGAGGTGCAGAACTTAGTTCTAATGGGTCTTACATTGTCTAATAAGTAGAAGGCAGGATCACCTTCAAGCCACTTAATTTCTTTTGTTGTTGTTGTTGTTGTTGGTACTTGGGGAAGAACCCAGGGGTGTTCTGCCTCCAAGCTATACCCCCAGTCTTTTTTATTTATTTATTTATTTATGTTTTATTTTGAAACAGGGTCTCACTAAGTTGCTGAGGCTGGCCTCAATCTGCGATCCTCTTGTCTCAACCTTCCAAGTACTGGGATTGCAGTTGGGCACAACCATGTCTGGCAAACCACTCCATTTTAAAGTGCACTTTTCTGCCCTCTGCTCACCATCTATGTCCGGTGTTAACTTCTAAAATTTTACTTACATCCCTTTGGGGCCACTATTTGCAGATTTGTTTTGGTAGGAGGAGCTGGAGAGACCCTCACATCTCACTTGGCTCTTACTTCCACCACCGTGCAGCCATTGTCAGATGGGTCTCTTCTACCCTCCTGCCACCCGGGTATGATTTTTCCCTGGGTTCCCATCTCTGGTGTGAGTCATGTAGGCAAGACAAGTCCAAATCAGAGAGTTGGTTCTGGCATGTCCAGCCTCGAGGAGGGGAACCCATGGAATCTTAAGTGTGATACAGCAAGTGGGAGTAAGGACCTCTCTCCCTGTCACAGATGTTGCCAGCAAGACAGCAGCTGAAAGGAAGGAGGTCTTCCTCTTAAACTCAGTGATGTCATTCAATTGACTCTGTGCATTGTTCTTTGACATTCTTTGTTACCATACCAAGGCCCAATGGAGGGTTAAGAGTTCATCCATCAAACACCTCTTTCCCTCCTGAGTCTGGAAATAAGCATCACACACACACACACACACACACACACACACACACACACACACACACACATACACACACACACACATACATGAATCAGAAAAAATGAAAAATACAAATAATCAGTATTTCAGTCAAGGTTCTCTATAGTGAAATAACTCACAGAATATGTATATTATAAAATGGGGTTTATCAAATTGGTTTACACCCAGAAGCGATGTAGTCCCAAGTAACCACCTGCACCTGGAGAGCTAGAGGAACCAACATCTGACCCAAAGGTCCAAGAGCTGGAATCTCAGAGCATGAGGGACCAATGATGCAGTCCCAGTTCAAGACTGAAAGGCCAGAAAACTGCCCAAAGAATTGTCAGTGAGAGAGTCCAGATAGAAGAGCAAAAGGGCTGAAGTCCAATCACCCAGGCGAGAGTGGACATATCTTCCATCAGAAAGAAGCCAACTTGCCTTCATGTGGCTTCCTCTTTCTTTCCATTTCCCCTTTAATCGCTGTTCCATATGCCAATCATCTTGTCAACACACCCAAAGTCATGTTATCCTAAGTGTCTCTTAGTCAGGTCGACAGTTCCCATTAGCCATGGTGGAGGAGTTGGGCCATGATTTTGAAGCTAGGTGAGGTTGCAGTGACTTTCCTCTGAATTAGAGTCACCCACACAACCTCTGACACAGAGGGACCACTCCAGGCCTCGCCCTCAAGATAACATTGGGAAGCAGATCATAGTGCAGGATTCTAAACTGCAGGGGGTTGTGTGCTGCCCCAGAGATGCTCAGCTCCTTCTAGCAAACAGACCCATCAGAGAGATGTGAAAGAAGGAAGAGAAGCCAGGGGTGGTCCTCGAGCTGAAGTCCCACCAAAGTTATATCAGGTCAAGGGAATTAACACATGTCCTTTCTCTGCTTACCCAACCAGCTGAGTCAAGCAAGGTCTTTTTAGGGAAAGCACGGAAGATGGCACCTGGGCTATAGGAGATGGTGGGGCTCACAAGGATAAAGGAGAAACAGGAAGAATTTTATCACCAATCCTGGAGATGCAGTTTGCTGTTGTGATATCATGGTGGAAGAGCTAGGGTCTTAGCAGCAGAAAGATAGAAATGAACTCTCTGCACTGCCACACACCAAAGGAAGACGATTGCTCCAGATTTGATAAGACATTAAAGTGTGAGGCAGCCTAGGGAAGAACCCAGGACCTTTCTGGGCTGCCTGCTGCTGGCAGGTCTGTTTTAGTCAGAATGCCAGTGGCTCTTTTTAGCAGGTGCATGCAGATTTTCCCACTGGAGTGTAGATTAGATCAGCTGGAGGCTGAGGAGGAGGGGTGTTGGTGGCTGTATGGATTTAGGAGGGTGTCATTCCTTTGAAGTCTCTTATTTGCTTTATCTTAAGAATTCATGAGATTTTAACACTCGCACACAATACTTCCATTTTTGCTTTGATATAAAAATGGATTTTAAATTACCTACCATTAAGAGAATGTGTGCTTTCAGGGGGGGAAGATGTGGTATGCTGTGCCCTTGGTCATGTGTATCCCAGGTAGGGTGTTGAGTAACTCCCAGAACTCATTCTACTCCACATGTTCTCAGGTCTGAGAATCACTGATAATATGCAATATTCATGCATGTAGCCATCTGACAAATATTTACTAAGCAACGATTGTTTGCAAGGCCTTCTATCTATAAGACGTCGTCAAAATCTCGAGGGTTGTGATTTCTAATAGAGGAGTTTAGAATTTTCATTTCTCATAAGAAAATAAATGTCAAAGGTCTATTCCAGTTATTGGTGCCAAGTAGGCACTTTTAAAAGGTATTTTAGATCATTACAATTGTTTTTATTGTTATCCTAAAAGTGCATTGGAAAGAAAGGCAAATAGTATTGACTTTCTGCTTGAAAATGAGAGTCTTGAAAGACTTAGCTATCAAAAAAAAAAAATTAACACAAAACATTCCATAGTGTTCTGTGTGATCCTGACCTTCATTAGATTAAAGATCTTTTTGTTAAAAAAAAAAAAAAAAAATATATATATATATATATATATATATATATATATATATATATGTATGTTCAAGTCAGGTATGGTGGCATACTATTTTGGAGGCTGAGACAGAAGGATCACAGGTTGGAGGACAGCCTCAGCAACCTAGCAAGAGTCCTGTTTCAAAATAAAAAATAAAAAGGACTTGGCATGTAGCTTGGAGGTAGAATGTCCCTGGGTTCAATATCAGTACAAAAATAATGCATTGTTTAATCTCAAATAATACTACCTGTGTGAATAATATAATTTGTTATGTGGTCATATGCACTATTTTTTCATGATAAAACAATTGTTTTACTTTTCCCACTTTCTTACTCTTTTTATATTTTGTATACTCTTATGGGTGCATTATAGTCTCACATCATAATGTAGTTCACAGTGATCGTGACACACATGTACACAGCATTTGGTGAGCTTTCCCCCAGTCTGCACTATTTTCTGTTGTATTAAGTATTGTCACCCCACAATATTTTAAGTGCCTTAAATCAGTAATCATTCTATACCAGTAATGTCCAACAGAAATATAATGCAAATCATATATGTAGTATTAATTTCCTAGTAGCCACATCTTGATAAAGTAAAAAGAAACAACATATCATATTTTTTAAAATAAAACATATACAAAATATTGCTATTACAATAGAATCAATAGATCTTAATATGAATGAAATATTTTACATTTTGGTATGAAGTCTTCAAAATTCAACCTTCATCATCATACCTTCATCCAATATAACTAGATCTCATGTGCTCAATAGTCCTGCATTTTGTGGCTGCCTGTGTGAGTGTGTGTGTGTGTGTGTGTGTGTGTGTGTGTGTGGTTGCTGGGGATTGAACCCAAGGGTATTCTGCCTCTGAGCTATACCCCGAGCCCTATATTATAGTCTACTTTGAAACAAGGTTTCACTAAGTTGTGGAAACCCTCTCTAATTTACTAAGGCTGGCCTTAAACCTGTGATCCTATTGCCTCACTAGGATTTCAGGAATGTTGCTTGTGGTTGCCATTTTTGAGAGTGCAAGTATGGACTCTACAGCTTCCCTTCAAAGTCAGGAACACCTCCCACAAGGAGCTCATTGGAATTTTAAAAATTTTTATGTTAATCATGTGCAGTGATAAAGGCAAGCATAAGAAAATGGGATTCTTTGTAAATTCATTGATCATGTCTTAAACAGAATAAATTAAACAATATAATTTTTTTGGTAAAAGTAGTAGTTATACATGTTTAAAAATAAGTCTGTAGTAGATTTTTTGTCTTATCCTTAGTGGTCCTGTGTTGTTAGGATTTTTAATTCTTATTTTTGTGGCTGATGGTTTTCTTTATCATTATCAGGCTCAGGAGTACCCTTAACCTATGATCACAGTATCATGCACCTTAGAGTAACACACACACACACACACACACACACACACACACACACACGAGAACTCATGCAGAAAATGTTACTATGGTGCTATGTGTACATAAATGTAGTGCTTTCATGGAGGGAGGGACTGAAATATTCTCCCTAAAAAAATCCAAAGAAGGTGACTTAACTGAAGGTCATGGGGAGGGGAAAACCTAATGCACGTGATGTACTTTCACAAACATATCAAAGTCAATCACTAAACTGAACTTGAGAAGGAGGCAGGGTGAGGGAGTGGGATGAGAATTGGAGAAAGGTTAAATGAGAAACATGTGCATGTATGCCTGCACCAGCTTGTACCTAATAAAGATGTATGATTACAATGCACCAATAAAAAAAAAAATCTTACTTTTATTACTTTCCTGTCCTCTCATCTCAAATTGATATACTTGTAGTTAAAAGTTGCACAAGTTTCTTTCCAATGAAAATTACTGTATTACTTTCTTCAAGTTTACTAATTTTGGTGCATCATAATTACAAATAATAAGGCAGTTGTCTGTAATCCTATGTACACCATGAATACTTTAAAAATGTCATTTGAGTTATATATTTAATTATTTATCAAACTACTAATTATTTTAATACAGAAAAGATCCCTGGGGATATGTGAAAGGTTTTTTTTTAATAAAATACCCACAGAGGTATTTTATTTTAGTCCTTCTCTGAGAATTTTAATATATCATTTGTTTAATCATATTACTAATACTATCACTGCCAAGAAAATTCCAAAAAATACAGTAGCTATCTATTGTGTACTACTCAGTGTGCTAGTGAAATAAATTTATACAGCATTACAATGGGAATACACAAGATATAACAATTATAATATAATGGTACATGATAATATAACATTTGTTTATTCTATTAATGGTATGCACAATAATATAATATTACCATACACTAACATAATAACAATGCAAAATTAATCTCTTAGAATTTCCCAGGTACTGTGCTACATAGTTGACATTCATTAAGTTACCCAATCCTCACACTGACCTTGGCAGAAATACATGTGTTTACTGCAGACAAAGACTCTGGGGCAGTTTGAGAGAGAGATTGGGTTTTCCCACAGCTAGGTAAGTTGGAGTGGGATGAAAAGAAACACATTTCTCTCCTACTCTGGACCCAAGCTCTTCACCCTTGTGTCAATGTATCAGTCAGTTTCCTGTTTCTGTAACAAAATATCCGAGGTAAATGACTTAAAGGGAGGAAAGGTTTATTTGAGCTCACAGTTTCAGAATTTTCTGTCCATTGTCACTTGGTCCCATCACTTTGAGCTTATAGTGAGAGCATTAAGAGGGGCACAGAGAGGGGCAGAGTCACCCACCTCATGGCATCTAGGAAGCAAAATGACAAAGAAAGAGAGGAAAGGGCTATGGTTCTAATATCCCTTCAACTTCCTTCCAAAACAGCTATCCTCTGGGAAACAAGGTTTCAACATATAAGCCTTTTTTTTTTTTTTGAGGGGGGGATACTTACAATCCAAATCATACCAGTAACATACCACATTCTGTTAAATATAAGTTTTCTGGAAAGACCAAAAAAGGAAAGTGAAAAATCTAATTAGTGTCAGAGCCAAATCCAAAAACCAAGTTGTCTGTCTACAAGGCTATGCTTATTCAAGAATGATGGTCTGAGTTTATCTCCTTCATCACAGAATGTCTTTATAAATGTCAGTTGCTCTGTAGCAATGAAGAAATGATGCTTTGTATAACATTACCACAACAACCAAGACAGCAATCAACCTAGGTGTGCAGTGGCAGACACACACGTGAGTGGATAAAGAAAATGTGAATTATATATATATATATATATATATATATATATATATATATATGTATACACACACACACACACACACACACACACACACACACACACACACACATACACATATAGTATTCCACCTTAGAAAAGAAGGGAACTGTCATTTACAACAGGACAGATGAACCTGGTGGACATTATGCTAAGTGAAACATGGCAGACACAGAAGGACAGATACTACAAGATCTCAGTTATATGTAGAATCTAAAACTGTCCCCTTCATAGAAGCAGAAAGGAGAGTAGTGGGTTCTAGGGGCTGAGGAGGAGCCGGGGAAAGGGGTGATGCTGGTCCAAGGTATGAAGTTTCAGCATTGCAGGATAATCATTGCATGGTGATTCATTCTGGTGGTGATAGTTAATAAAACTGTGTTGTATACATGAAATTTACTAGGAGAGTAGGTTAAATGTTTCACACACACATGCACATGCACACACACACACACACACACACACACACACAGGCACACACATATACAAAGTAACTATGTGAGGTAATGGATGTGGAGTCCAATAGTCAATCATTTTACACTATATATTTGTCATCCAAGAAACACATGGTAAATATTAAACACATATATACAACTTTTATTTATCAATTATATCCCTTGGATTCATCGTTCACATAAAACCCTACCCTCCAGTTACCTGGGCAGAGCCTGTGGTGTCTAAGAATGGGGCCCCAAAAGGACATTCAGAAACCCTCTCTCATCCTGGCTATTTTCCCAGCCTCATTCTGTGGACCATCTGTTTCACTTCACATCCTTCAAAATGCCATTTTTATTTGCCAAGATTTCTGTATTCCCTTGTCTATTCCTTGATTATACTATCCTGTGCATAGATTACTACAGTAGTCCTCTACTTTGCTTTTCATGGATATGGAATCAGAAGTCTGGGCTTTAAGTTCATTTCTGCCACTTCAGTCTGCACCCTTGGATTTGCCAGTAACTCCCTGATAATATCGGTCTCTTCACCTGTAATAAACAGATAAGAGACCCCCCCACCTCACTCTTTTAAGGCTCGTGATACTGAGTTTGGATACTGAGTTTGTTATATTTGTGAATAAATAAAATATTCTTTCATTGTCAGGCTTATTCTCAGGGTTTTTTATTATTTTTTGTCTTAACTTTGTGCAAATTTCTTTATCTCTATTCACCAATGAAAATCTCATCCATCCCTCAAGATCTGTGTAATCTTGTTTACTTCCTCAGCCAACCCTAAAATCAGCCCTCTTCCTACACCTGCTATGCATGTTAAAGTGGTCACCAGTGCAGGTGTCTGTCCTTCTCTGATTAGCATTAGCCAAGTCTGCCTGCCTGTGCAAGCAGCCCCTGAGTTTAGCCTTCCAGGACTATTCTAGTCTCACCAAAGCTGGCCTCCCCTTGACAGATGATTGCTAATTAGCTATGCGACCTTCAGCAGATATCTTAGCCTCTGAGACCAAAGTCTCCCAACCATAAAATATAGATAATACCTAGATAATGAGGGTTAAAGGGCTGGTCAAATAAAAGGGAGAGAAAAATAAAGTAAGTTCCCCATTCTTTCTCTCAGCTCCAGGCATTTCACAAGTTCATTGTCCTGGTTGCTTTTTTCACTTGTCACATCCAGTGGGTTAGAAAGTCTCCTATAGTTGCTTCCAACAATACTGTGCATTTGATCTTGTCTCAAGAACTCCCTTATGACCTCAGCAGTCCCTGTCACCACCATCTCCCACTGGGTCCTACAGTATTCTACATTCTTGTTCCCTTGTTGGTTTTCATTTTAATAGATAAATGAGAACATGCCAGTCTTCTACTCCACACCCTCCTAAAAATTTTCAGTCACATGGTAAGCAAAACTCAAACTGCTTTGCTAGGGACAAGGTCCTACATGGTCCAGCTCCAGCTGATATCTCTGACTTCCTTTCATATCATGTAGTCCACTCAATCTAATTCTGATTTCGTGATTTATTGCTGTCCCTGAAATTCACAAATACATATTTGCCTCAGGATCATTTTACTCCTTGTTCTTTCTGCCTCCTCTTCATTACTTATTAGGCTCCAGTTCAGAGCTTCATGCAGCATTCTCAAAGATATATCCTTGGGAGAGGTCTTCCTTCCCATTGACAAGCAAACTATCCCCCATCGCCTGCCAGTCTCTCTCCTATAGCATTTACATCCAAGTGCTATTATATCATTTGTCCATTTGCTTATATAGTACTTGTTCACTGCACTAGAATAAATAAAATCTATAATAAAAACTGTCTTTTGAGAAAAGTTAACATTAAATTGGCTCATGGTGGGAATTCAATAATTATGTAAGTAAAAAATAATAACCAAATGTATACCAACATTATCCACAATTCAGACTGATAGCAATATTAATACTTTATTGGCTAGGTAACCCTGATTTGCTAGGAATAGAAAAGCTTTCCAGAAAATGTTTCAGAAAAAGTTATACAGAGTGTGGGTGTTTAGCAGACTCCTAAAGTGGTCTCTGAATACTGTTAATTCTACATTTGCAGAAATTGGCAAGATGGTGACTGAGAGAAGCAACATATCTCAGGCATGGTAAAACTCAAAATGCAATCACCATGAAGGCAGCTTCTTGACAAGAGCAAAAAAATTAAAAATTTAAAAAATTGAACCATTGGTGGAACAAAACCCAGAAGACAGAATAGGGGATTGCAAAGTGCCCCGCCCATGTCACACCTGGGGAATAGTAGTGCCAGCAGTTGGTTGCACCATCTTGGCCTATCTGCATTGTCCTTCTTGTGCCATGAGTGCTAGTACTGCTGCATCTAGAGACCCCATGTAAAGAAGCCAGAGACTTGATGTGAAGCAAGCAGCTGAAGATTTTCACATCATAAGCAGTTGACATCCCTCTTCACATTTGACAGAGATCTGACTGCCCCTACACTGGGCCAGAATCTGCAGCAGTGGTGGCTTAGCCCATCTCTCCCTCCAGAGCAAGAGCTATGCTCAACTGTAAGTTAACAGTGTAGCTGCAGGGACTTGTGTGGCAAGCGAAAAACTCATGGGATCTGAGACTTTACAGTCCACCCCTGTAATGGTTGGGTTGGAGAAGAGGCACAGGAGAGACTCATAGCACACAGGGCTCAGAGTCATTAAAAAGACTTCAGATATTGCATCACAATTACACTGAACACCCTCTACCTGTGGAGAGAGAGAGAGAGAGAGAGAGAGAGAGAGAGAGAGAGACAGAGAGAGAGAGAGACAGAGAAAGAGAAAGAGAAAGAGGCAGACACAGGGCCTGTGGAAAGAGCAGAGCCCTGGGTCTAGGCCCGGTGATACCGACCACCTGCATAGACAGAGGGTGGCACAGAGACAGGACCTGTGGAGATCTCAGAGACTCAAGCGTGCAGTGTGAGAGGCACCAGCAGCACTTGGTGACTGCACTGACAGAGAAACACATCCAGCCAGGGTCCTAATCACTGCAGGAGAACCAAAATCAGGACTACAAATTGACATTACTACTATACATTGCTGAGCAAATGAGTTTACTTGGAACATGCTCAAAAACCTACTATAGTGAATAGATATTAAATAGCTGAAAATATCCACACAGACTCAGAAGGACTGCAAAGGTCAAGTCTGTTCTGTATCTGTATATTTTCAGGGTTCTTTTTTGTTTATTTTATTTGTTTATTTGGTTAATATTTGTTTGTTTGTTTGCTCTCTTCATCCCTTTTACAAGCTTGCACCCCTTTTCCTATCTACTTTCTTCTCTTCAACACTTTTTTTTTCTTCTTTGCCTTATATTAGATCCATTTCAAATCACTATACCTAAATACACTGACTACTAGAACCTTCCTACATATTCACTATCTCTAATCTCTACCATATATTACCTTACTACACTCAAACTCCCATTCTACTGGATCATCTCTATTTTACCCTATTCCTGCTCCTATCACTCCAGTTCCTCCCCCTCCTTCAACTTTCTCGATTAAAAACAATACAATTTGTCCTTGTATATACTAGCTGATACCCCTAAATCCCTACTTCAGAGAGGTGAACTACCAGAAAGGACTGCCAGACACCAAGTATAAACTAACCACAGCTGACAGAAGGAATCACCCAAACCTCACATATCAAGATTTAAAAATACATAAGGAACAAACTACTCTGCTCACACTTCTGAGCTGACTCCCCATAAAGGAGGTGGCAGATGGGAACCCAGACCTTAACACCTGAAACCTATCAATGCCAACACTGCAGCTGGCAGGACACCCAGCATAACCTCAACTCAGTACTGAAGATCTACAGGTAAAACAATAGTGGGGTGATACTAGACACAGTTATCAAGGTTGGTATCAAAAAGTGATTAAAAACACAACAGAGAACACAAAATAACCATATGGTAGAAGCTATTCAACTATAAGGCATACCTAGTAGTAAATATCTATCTCCACAATAATATACTATTTAGGGAGAGAAAATAGACATAAGAAACCCACAGATTTAAAGGAAGTTAGAAAAAGCAACAAAGATATAAACTTAAGAAACCATAAATCATGAGAAGGAAGACTAACAAGAAAATAATGAACTCCCACAAACCCACAATAACAGAACCCACCAACACAGAATTTCAGAGATTATTGGAAAGATAATCCAGATCTTTAATAATAGAAATGATAATAGGACTTCTGAAAGTAATTCAGAGAGCCTGAAAGAAATGAGGGAACAAATAAACAAAAAATCTGATACCCTGAACAAGATTCAAAAAGAAGCCTTGAAGGAAGTGAAGGATGTGAAGGATGCAAAAATTGAAGAGAAGGCATCAATACAAACTATAAACAGTAGACTAGACAACATAGAAAATATAATCTCACCATTAGAAGACGACCACCCCCAAAATGAATGCATAGTATATAATTTAGAAAAATAAATACAATTTAACAGCATAAATTGGACATAGAAGAGATCTGGGCCAATTTTAAAAGAGTGAACCTAAGAATGATAGGCATAAAAGATGGAAGAGAAGTTGAAATGAAGAGAACAAACGGTCTTTTCAAAGAAGTAATATCAGAAAATTTCCAAAAAGTAGAAAAAGAGGTCGACACACAAGTAAAGGAAACATATAGAACCTCCGTTAGACAATATCAGACAAAAGGTTCACTATGACACATAATAATCAAACTGACTAATTACAGACTAAGAAGAGAATGTTAAGGCAATGAAAGTAAAATACCAAGTGATATTTAGAGGGAAACCAACTAGAGTCACTCCAGACCTCTCAACCAAGTCATGAAACCCAGGAGGGCCTGGAGCAACATACTACAAACTCTGAAAGAAAACAACTTGCAGCCAAAATTTTCCTACCCAGCAAAAATATCTCTCAAATTCAGTGGGGAAATAAAAACCTTCCATGACAAACAGAAGCTGAAAGAATTTATGTCTTCCAAACCAGCACTAGAGAAAATGCTCAAAGAGATAAATTACAAACAAGAACTAAAAAACAAATGTCAGAACAAAGAAACAATAATTTCCATCAAACAAACAACTAAACAAATAAGAACAAACACTGTCTCAAACAGAAGTTAAAACTCAAAATGTTAGGAATTAGAAATCATCTCTCAATATTCATGATGAATATAAATGCCCTCAATTCCACAGTAAAAAGACATAAGATAGCAAAATGGATTAAAAATCAGAATCTATCTATATGCTGCCTGCAAGAAACACGCCTTACAAGTAAAGGTACTCACAAACTAAAGGTGAAGGGCTGTAGCAAGGTAACCCATGCCAGTGGAATTTGAAGACAAGCAGGAGTAGCAACTATGATATCAGACAAATTAGACTTCAAGCCTAAGCTTATCAGAAGAGACAAAGCAGGTCATTTTTTACTGATAAAGGGAACAATTCAGGAAGAGGAAATAATAATAGTCAAAATTTATGCCTCAAACATAGGGGGAGCCACTTTAATAAAACAAACTCTTCTTGACATTAAGTTACACATAGATCCCAATACAATAATACTGGGAGATTTCAGCACTCCTCTCACATCACTAGACCAATCTTCTAGTCAAAATGTCAGTAAAGATGGCTCTGACCTAAAAAACACCATTAAAAATGGGCTTATTAGACACAAACAGAATACCCAACTACAGTGGAATTCACATTTCCTCAGCTTCTTATGGAAATTTATCCAAAATAGACCACATCTTGGGCCACAAAATGTGCATTAGAAAATTCAAAAAATTTGACTTAATCCCTTGTGTCTTTTCAGAACAGAATGCAATGAAACTAGAAATCAACTATAAGAAGACCCAGAGTAACCTCATAAACACATGAAGACTAAACACCACACTGCTGAATGAGGAATGGGTCACAAAAGAAGTAAGAGAAGAAATTATGAAATTCCTAGAAAAAAAGAGACAAAATACATAAAACCTTTGGGACATCTTGAAGGCAATACTAAGAGGAAAATTTATAGCACTGAGTGCTCACATATGAAGAACAGAAAATCACCAAATAAATAACCTAATGACACAACTCAAAGCCCTTAAAAAACAAGAGCAGTCTAATCTCAAAGTCAGTAGAACATAGGACATTATTAAACTTAGAGCAGAAAACAATGAAGTAGAGAATTTTTAAAAATACAGAAAATCAACAAAACCAATAGCTGGTTTC
>PVLC010001988.1:36526-126151 GCA_004027655.1 Graphiurus murinus
AAAAAAAAAAAAAAAAAAAAAAAAAAAAAAAAAAAAAAAAAAAAAAAAAAAAAAAAAAAAAAAAAAAAAAAAAAAAAAAAAAAAAAAAAAAAAAAAAAAAAAAAAAAAAAAAAAAAAAAAAAAAAAAAAAAAAAAAAAAAAAAAAAAAAAAAAAAAAAAAAAAAAAAAAAAAAAAAAAAAAAAAAAAAAAAAAAAGCAAGATGCATGAACCACTAGCTGATCTAACAAAAATAAAGAGAGAATCAACCAAAATTACTAAGATAAGTGATGAAAAAGGTGATATTACCACCAACAGTGTGGAAATCCAGAAAACTATCAGGAATTACTTTGAAAAACTATACTCCAACAAAAAAGAAAATCTAGAAGAAACCAACAAATTTCTGGACATGTACAACATTCCTAAATTGAGTCAAGAAGATATAGAAAAGTTAAACTGACCAATAGCAATCAAAAAGATTGAAGGAGCAATTAAGAGCCTACCATCAAACAAAAGCCCATGACCAGATATTTTCCCAAGTTTAAAACTTTCATAGAAGAGCTAATCCCATTACTGCTCAATCTATTCCACAAAATAGAAAGAAACAGGGCTCTCCCAAATACATTCTATGAAGCCAACATTATATTAATACATATATTAATGCATTTAATATTAATACATTATTAATAATTATTATTAATTAGTAATACATAATTAATACATATATTAATACCAAAGCAAAATAAAGACATCTCAAGAAAAGAAAACTATAGGCCTATACTGTTGATGAACATAGACATAAAACTGATAAACAAAATATTAGCAATGCACATTCAAAACCACATCAAGAAAATTATATACCATGACCAAATAGGGTTCATCCCATCCCAGGGATAGAAGGATGGTTCAAAATAAGAAAAACAATCCATGTAATTCAACACATAAACAGAATCAAAGACAAAAGTAAAATGATCATCTCAATAGACTCTGAAAAAGCATATGACAAAGTCCAACACCCATTTATGCTAAAAACACTGCAGAGAAGCAGAATAGAAGAACCATACATCAACATCATAAAGGCAATATACAATAGGCCCACAGCCATCATCATACTAAATGGGGAAAACTTTGAGAGTTCCCACTAAAAACAGGAACAAGACAAGAATGTCCACTATCACCACTTTTGTTCAATATAGTACTTGAGTTCTAGCCAGAGCAATAAGATAAGAGAATAAAATCAAGGGAGTACAAATATGAAGGGAAGAACTAAAATTGCCTCTATATTCTGATGACATGAAACTATACTTAGAAGACCCTACAAACTCAACCAAAAGGCTAATAGAACTGATCAACAAATTCAGCAAAGTGTTTGGATACAAAATCAATCTTAAAAATCAGAAGCTTCCCTATATGCCAATCATAAATCTGTTAAAAAATAAATCCAGGAAACAAATCCACTCACAACATCACCCTAAAAATTTAAAATACTTAGGAATAAATCTAACCAAGGAGGTAAACGACCTCTAAGGGAAAACTATAAAGCATTGAAAAAAAATCGAAGAAGACCTTAGAAGATGGAAAGATCTTCTATGCTCTTGGATAGGCAGAATAAATATCAAACTGGCCATTCTTCCAAAAGTGATCTACAGATTTAATGCTATACCCATTAAATTACCAAGGTTATTCCTTACAGACATAGAAAAGCCAGTCATTAAACTCATTTGGAATAACAGAAAACCCAGAATAGCTAAAATAATTCTCAGCAACAAAAGCCAAGCAGGAGGCATCACAATACCTGATTTCAGATTATACTACAAAGATACACTAATAAAAACAGTATGGTATTGAAACAAAAATTGACATATAGACCAATGAAGCAGAATAGCAGACTCGGAAACAAATCTGCATACTTACAGGCAATTGATTTTTTATACAAGGATGGAAAACATTCACTGAAAAGAAAGACAGCCTCTTCAAAAAATGGTGTTGGCAAAGCCAGTTAACCATACACAGAAAAATGGAAATAAACCCCACTTTCTCACCCTGCACAAGAGTCAGTTCAAGATGGATCAAATACCTTGAAGTCAGGACAGAGACCTTGCAGCTATGTGAGGAGGGCATAGGTCTGACAATTTAGCACATAGGCACAGGTAGAAACTTTCTCAACAATACCCCAAAGGCACAGAAATTTCAAAGTAAGATCAATACATAGGACTGCATTAAACTAAAGAGGCTTTTTTTGCAGCAAAGAAAACTATCAGGAACCTCAACAGAGCTGACAGAAGGGGAGAAAATTTTTGCCAACTACTCTTCTGATCAAGGACTAATATCTACAATATAAAGAGAACTCACTGCTAAGAAAACAAATAATCAAATAAAAAATGAGCAAAGAATCTAAATAGAGACTTCACAAAATAATAAATGCAAATGGCCAATAAATGTATGAGGATATGCTCAATATCATTAGCAATCAGAGATATGCAAATCAAAACTACCCTGAGACTTCACCTAACCCTAATTAGAATTACAATCACCAAAAACACAAACAACAAATGCTGGTGAGGGTGTGGAGAAGTGGGAAATCTATTACATTGTTGGTGGGATTGCAAATTAGTGCAACCACTTTGGAAAATAGTATGGAGGAACCTCAAATGAGTGGGAATGAACCTACCATATGACCCAGCAATACCACTTCTGGGTGTCTACCCAAAAGAATGAAAACCAAATGACCAGACTAATCCATGCATATATATGCTTATAGTTGCACAATTCATAATTGGTAAACTATGGAACCAGCTGAGATGTCCATCAACAGATGAATAGATTATAAAACTATGGGATATGTACACAATGGAATTTTACTCAGCCATAAAGAAAAAAAAACTGTCATTTTCAAGGAAATGGATATAACTGGAAAATGTTATGTTAAGCAAGATTAGTCAGTCACAAAAAGGAAAAAATTGTATGCTCTCCCTAATTTGTGGAAGCTATGGAGAAATTGGGTGATAGGAGAGACTCTAGATAAAGAAGGAGAAACCTTAGATGAGCAAAGAAGGCAACCTAACTAAATGTGATAGATGGGGGGAAGAGGGAAGCACCCTAATGGGAATGATGTAATTCACAAACATATCAACTTCAATCACTAAACTGAACATGAGAAGGAGGGAGTGGAAGAGAATGGGTCAGAACTGGGGAAGGGCTAAATGAGTGATGTGTGCATGTATGCTTCTACCAGCTTGTAGCTCATTAAGATGTATGATTGCAACATATCAATAAAAGACAAATTAGTAAAAGTATCCTAAAAAAATAAAAACACTTCACTGGACACATCCATTCCACTGTCTGTGTTTCTCATTGCACCAGTGGGGTAGGAACTTCTGCTTATTCAACTTAAGTGTCATTTGCATCAAACAATCAATAAATAATAGATAAAATAGCATTTATTCACTGTTCTTTTTTGTATCACTTGAGTCTCAGGAAACCACTGGGATAGTCAGGGAAGGTTATTTCGTATTTTACAACAGCACAAAAATACTAGAAAAGGAGAAGTGTTCAACCCATGGCCATATATAAATGGAAAGATGAGAAGGAAAATGCCAGATGAGGCTGGAGAAATAGGTTGCAGCCAGATGGGGAAGCGTTTTGAATACCACGCTTGGAAAATTGGACTTTATCCTGTTTTATATTACAAAACAGTTGCACAAATTACCAGTATGATAATCACATTCAGTTTCTTATGTCATATAATGGCCCTGGGTTTAAATTTTGCATTTATGACATCCAAACAATCCATTCGAGTGAAGAATTGGCAAATCTCTCATCTATTCAGTACTGGGTGGCTGGCCAAGTACTTCTTCCATTTAATTTACATGAAATTCTCAGTGGTTTCCATCTGTGCAAGGCCCCAAACACAGAAACAGTTCAGAAGATACTATTTTATAAACATCTATAATGATTTACCTATTCATATATCTATTTACTTGATTATTTATAATTATTTAGCACCCATCATATGCAAGAAAATGGGCATAAATCAAATATATTAAATTTTGAAATGGTTTTCTTTAAAAAACATGTGTGTGTTTGTGTTTCTGCATGTGTGTTTTTGAGTATTTCAGAGTGATATAAGTCTTATTCAGTAAATATAGCTATCACTTGTGCCATTTTACAGTTTATGAAGTTTTAAAAGTAATCAATGTATTCCATTTATAAATGTCATGGAATCCTTACCATGTATTAAGCACTAGGTATAAAAAGATAAGCAAATAACCCCAACCTTTAGTAACAGGTTTATCTGTATAGGTGTGGGTAGAAATGTAGGAAGCACATGGAGTAACTATTAGCCCTGAGCCCTCAGAATCCTCATTTGGAAGGCATCTCTGTCATACACTTCACAAAGGAGAAAACTAGAATCCCAGGTTAAGCAGAAAAGCAAAGATGACTTCGTTTGTAAATACTAACACCAAAACACAAATATGATTTATCAATCCCAAATCTTTCTCCTTTTTTTTTTCTTTTCTTCTCCTCCTTCTCTCAATAATCTAATCCAAATGCCAGAGACAGAGTAAGATTGACATCCACACGTGGTTGGACAGAGCCATGGTGTTCCTGAACAGGTTTTAATAACAATTACTTTTTGGGGGGGGTCCATGTTGTCTGAGGTCTATTAAGGGCACAATAAGAGAGAGGAGGTTGTAGCTGGGATCCATGAGTAAGCTTCTCAAGCTGACCAGAAGGAAGCCATCTTGCTGTTTATGACCTGACTTGGGAAGATACATACATAATCTCTTCATAGTCACAGGTCCACCCATCTCAAAGGAAGAGAACACAGATGTCACCTCTCCATGGAAGAAAAGCAAGTCCAGTAGAACTTTATGGAGAATCCAAGCTACCCCAAGGGCAAGAAGAACTCAGAATCTCTTCTGAGACATTTATTCCAGAAAAGAATAATATGAGACTATAATCAGGAAGCAATCTTAGACAAGCCCCAATAGAGACACAAATAAGTGGTCTGTAGCCTTCACACAAGTCAAAAGTATGCACTTCCAGGAGAGATGGATGGATGATTCAATATGGCATAGGTTAATGAGATACGACAATGAATAGCAACATGTGATTCCGTATTAGACCCCTTCACTATGAAAGGTGTGATTAGGACCTTAAGGAAACTGTAATGTAGTTTAAAATTTATATTACCATAATATATCAATGTTATTTTCTTTATTTTGACATTATTATTATTATTATTATTATATTATTATTATTATTATTATTATTATTATTGAGAAAAATGTTTGGGGGGAAATAAATATAGTGTTCAGAGATGTGAAATCAGGTCAATGACACCCACAAAGCTCAAATTTTTACAATTTTTCAGAAAGTTCAAGATTATGTATAAGAAATCCTTTCCCCTTTTTCCAAATAATCAAAGTGATAGCTAGATACCCAAGGCTATTCCCATCCAAATCAAGGAGGAGATTGAGACTTTCTCTGTTTAAACTAATCAGAAATGCATACAAATCTCTCCTTCCCTTAGAATGTACAAAGAGCAACAAAAATGGTGAAAGTAAATAAAAACATTAATGATTGTGTTTTATTAGATAGAAAGGAGATACTAACTGTCTTGTGTTGCTATAAGAGCAAAACCTGCTCACTAAATAATTCACAGGTGTCTTGACTAAGATCACAGCAGGTAGTTTAGAATAATCAATGCAGAATGTGTAATATTACAGTCTTACTGAAGGATCCCAGTGAGGTAGGAACTTTCAGCATCCTTTTTTATTTTTTGATAGCTGGGAGTCCTGCTATTGACTTTTTTAACTCCTGAATCTCACCTTGT
The DNA here is from genome assembly GCA_004027655.1 of Graphiurus murinus. Taxonomy (NCBI): domain Eukaryota; kingdom Metazoa; phylum Chordata; class Mammalia; order Rodentia; family Gliridae; genus Graphiurus; species Graphiurus murinus. Next base: position 42,343 of record PVLC010001988.1, read on the forward strand.
TACTATAAACCAATCTTGTTCTTAATTGTTCATTAAATTATTTGTGCTTATAAAACCACAAATTCTACTGGTTGGTCTTTAAAAGGAAGAAAACATTGTGAAGAATTGAAGACAATGACAGTTAAAGAGAATTAGTTTAAAGTCTCCATGCTAACTCACTTATTTTTATATACTTGATCTCAGGTCCTGTGTGCATTGGGCATCTTTTTAGAGGTATGCAATATCTACATCATTTTTTTGTTTTACTTATTCTTTTTTGTTTGATTTTTACTTAATCTGGCATTATAGCCAGTGTGTTTGTTATAATTGTCATTTTTAATACCTAATAACCCATCCTCATTTCAGACTGATTGGGTCAAAATTTTCTCCCAAGAAAACCTTTACTACTGGAGGCTGAGACCAGAGGATCCGGGTTCGCGGCCAGCCTCAGCTACCTAGTGAGGCACTCTGCAACTTAGTGAGACTCGGTTTCAAAATAAAGAATAAAAAATAGGGCTGGGGGTATAGCTCGGAGGTAGAATGCCCCTGAGTTCAATCCCCAGTACCCCCCCAAAAAAAAAAAAAAAAAAAAAGAAAACCTTTACTACTAAGGACTAACATAAATCTTGCCTTCTCAATGTTTATTGAGGGCCAGCTCTTTAATGATGCAGCAGAGAACCTCAAGTAGGGATAGAGATGATGTCATTGAACATCTGGGCTATTTTGCAGCCTGTGTGAGGACATATCCACACCTACTTGAGTTTCAGAAAAGGGTTCACTGTGAATGATTTAAAGACTCATAAACTCCCCTTTTCTTACTGATGAACAAGTCTGACATACATTCTCCAAATTGCCATTTTGCTTCATAAATAATTAGCTGAAATCTAGAACAAGGCAAAGTTGAGATCTATGAACCATCTGTAGAATCACAATCATTCATTGAAATTTTGAAGGTCTTAAGGGATTCCTAATATAGTGTCCCTAAAATACAAGAAGACTAAAGAATTCTCCTGAGTTTGTATAAAAATTTCTTTTTGAAATTAGGCAGTTCTCTGGAGAAAAGATTCAGAGCTATCATGAGATTCTCTGAAAATTTTCAGAATTCTTGTTGTGGGAAACTTCCCAAGTGGTGAATTAAGAGCTTAGAAGAAACTCTACCCAGCAAAACAAAAATTTAAGTTAAGAAAATTATTTTTAAAATATAAAATATCTGAACTTCTGCAAAGGGCATACAAGAAGTGGGGAAACAGCCAATCAAGAAAATATACTAAGCCTTGGTGAAAATGATAGTTTATAGAATAAAAAGAATAAAGAACATCAAGAATAAAAATAAGGCATTAAACTGAGTGTGGTGGTGCTTGCCTATAATCCCGATACTTGCCAGGCTGAGACAGGAGGATCACAGAATCAGGATCAGTCTCAGAAACTTAGCACTTACTTAGAGAGACCTTCAGTAAATTAAAGAAACCCTGTTTCAAAACAAAAATAATAAGAAAGGTTTGAGGGTAGATCAGAGGTAGAATGCTTCTGGGTTCAACCTCCAGTACCAAAAACAGAAAGAAGAGAAGACATTACTACTGAGCTTAAATAAATAAAAATTATTACTATGGTGATATTAAAAAATACTGAACTAATAGTAGATAAAACAGACCATTCCTTGAGAGACAAATTACTGAACTTACCCAAGAAAAAATAAAAAATCCTAATACATCACAAAGAGTGAGATAAAATTAATAACTTTGAAAACTTTCTACTAAAGGAAATCTCCATCCTTATTGGAATTATTTAATTCATATCAAACATGTGAAGAAAATTTAAAGCTAATTCTTCACAAACTCTTCCACAAAATGGAAGAGAAAGGGGTTCTCCACAATTCATTGTGTGAAATAAATATTACCCTGATGCCAAAACAGACAACAGTGTGACAAGAAAATTGAAGATCAATATTCCTTATGGACATAGACAAAAAGATCTTCAACAAAACACTAGGCAAACTAATCTAGGAATATATAAAGAAAAAGGAAAAAAAAAACCCACTATACCAAGACTATGTTGGATGTATCCCAATACTATAAGTTTTATTCAACATCTATAAGTCAACTAATGGGGTGCACCATACTAAAAGAACAAAAGAAAATAAAGACATGATTATTTCCATAAGTACAGATATAATAGCTAAAAATTCAATATTTCTTGATAAACATAGTCATTAAGTAAGAAATAGAGAGAATTTCCTCATTCTACTAAAGGGCTTCTACACACAAGCCAAGCACAATGGTGCATGTGTATAATCTCAGTTCTTGGGAAGCTGAGACAGTAGGATCACATGTTCAAAGCCAGCCTGGACAACTTTAAGGAGATCCTGTTTTGAAATAAAAATAAAAAGGACTAGGAGTGTATCTTAGTGGTAAAGTGCCCTGAGTCTCATCTCAAGTCCTGCAAAATGAGTAATATATATATAAATTTATAATTAAGGGACATCCAGCTGTCATAGATAAAAACAGAATGGCCCTGAAGAGCTCATAGATTGTGTTTGGAGTTGATATAATTGAGTCACGAGGGCTGTAATCCCCACAGTGGATAAATCCATAATGGATGTATCTGGATGGTGGATAGAGGAGGGTCCCTGAGCCTGCAGCTTTGAGGATTATGTATGATTCTTCCTCCCCTCCCTGTCTCTCTTGCATATGGCCTCCATGAAATGAGGAGCAAAGACTTGTGCTATCACTCTCTCCAAGTCCTGCCAGCACGCACTGAGATCCACTGTCTCTTGCCTTACAGGGATTGAACCTGAAAACATGCACAAATAAACCTTTCTTCCTCAATGTTATATAGTCAGTCTTTAGATATATCTGTGGAAATGCTGACTCATGCAGAAATTTGTACCAGGAGTGGGGGACAGCTATATCTAAGTCTGACCGTGTGGATAATGAGTCTTTGGAACTCTTTTGTGAGGGGACATGGGAAGGGCCAGAATGTGGCTAGAAAGGCAGATGGTAGAGAATGTGCTAAGGAGGTTTTGGAGGGCAAAGAGGACTCCATAGGAAAATGAAGTAGAGGCCACATGTTGTTCATTCTGGCAAAGAATTTATGGGTATTTTGCCTATGTCTGAATTTAAAGATGATGGGATGATTGATAAACTGGTGGAGGAAATCTCAAAACAACAAAATATCCAAACTGCATTATGAATATTGATGTCCACATTCAGTGAATTGTACCCTGAATTTCAAGAGTGGAAAGTAAAGCAGAGATACTTTATAGATTTGTAGCTTGGCTGGAAAGGCCTGTGTAAAGCTGGAGCCCAGAGAGAGGGTGCTGTGAAAGAAAGGAAGATGGTTGAAGATTGGAAACACGGGTAGTGACTTGCACTCAGATTCCCTCCTTGTGGACTTGATGAAAGCAGGTCCAGCACCGCCCATGATGGGGACTGACTCCGCCATGGTCAAGAAGGAGGTGAGTTCAGCGAAAATGAGTATAGAAGGCATGACTACCTTTTTTGTTGGATGTTTCATGTTGGCACTCATGTGATGCTGACTTTACTGAATAAAGGGGGCCATGGAGGTCCCTTGTACCCCAGAGTTCAAAGAAAAGCCTAAGAGGCCAGGCAACGTGTGGTAGGGTTGCATTTCTGCAGACAGTCCCAATGGGGTAATTTATGGAGTTGTAAGGGTGAAGCCAAGGTTGGAAGAAAAAATTCTGAGATTTAGAAACACCTGAAACATGGAACAACCAAGAGGAAAGGCTGATAGATATGAGCCATGAAGCCAGGCTGGAGGATCCAGTACACTGCCCATTGGAATCAGCCAGGCTGCAGAGGTGGGGCTGCCAATGACCCCTGGAGATTGTGTCTGACTGCCTTATGCCCTGAATGCCAAAAGTTGAGCTGCAGGATCAAATGCTTGCCCTGTCAGATTTTGATATTGTTTTGTTCTCATTACTTCTTTCTGTGACCCTATTTCTCCCCTTTGGAATGCAAACATTTACTCTGCACCATTGCATATTGAATGCATGTGACTTGTTTTTCTTTGATGTTTCTCATTTTCTTTTACAAGGACTTTCAAGGGTTCACCTCAAGTCTCAGGGGAGACTGAATTTTGAGTCTTTTCAGCGATGCTGGAACTGTTAAAACTTTGGGAACTCTTGAAGATGAACTAAATGCATTTTGCATTCTGAAATGGACATGAGCTCTTCAGGGGCCAGGGATGGTACTTTACAGTTAGGTGTAGAATGCTCCCTAAACAGCTCAAAACGTGGCGATTGAGTCATAGGGTTGTAATCCCAGCTGTGGATAAATCCATTTTAAAGGATTTATCTGGGTGGTGGTCTGGGCTGATGGGGTATGGTCAGAGAAGGCAGGTGCCTGGGGCTATGGCCTTGGAGATTAGATGTGGTTCTTTCTTCCCTCCTTCTCTCTTGCTTCTGGTCTCCATGATATGCAGAGTGAAGCTTTGTACATTCTCTATCTCTGCTTCCCCACTCCTTGCCCTGAGATCCATGGTTTCTGGCCTCATAGACTGAACCTAAAGCCATAAGCAAATAAATATTCCTTCCTCTAAAATACATGGTCAGGTCTTTGGATTATAGCTGTGAGAATGCTGACTAATATACCAGCTAACATCATAATGCATGTTAAAGATTGAATGCTCTCCCCTAAGATCAGGACCAAGATCAGAGACCAAGAACAAGACAAAAATGTTTGTTTTCATAACTTATATCCAAAATCAGACTGGCATTTACAGGTAGGGCAACCAGTCAAGGAAATGGAATGCTAGTCACTCACGTTGAAAGAAGAAGCCCGAAAGCATCTCTCTTTGCAGATGACATCATCTTGTATACAGAAATTCCTAAGCAATCCACTAAAAACCCAATTAAAAAAAATTTCATTTATCAGAGTTGTAGGATACAAGATAAGTATATATGTATTAATTATACATTAAACAATAACAATGCACATTTCAGAAATAAAATTTAGAACATAATTTGATTTACTATAACATCAAAAATAATTTTTAAGCCGGGTGTGGTGGCGCACGCTTGTAATCCCAGAATTCGGGAGGCTGAGACCGGAGGATCCGGGTTCGCGGCCAGCCTCAGCTACCTAGTGAGGCACTTCACAACTTAGCGAGACCCGGTTTCAAAATAAAGAATAAAAAATAGGGCTGGGGGTATAGCTCGGAGGTAGAATGCCCCTGAGTTCAACCCCCAGTACCGCAAAAAAATTAATAATAATAATAATAATTTTTAAAAACACTTAACATTGTAAAACATCATGAAAATAAATTAAATTGGAAAGACATCCTATTGCCATGGAGTAAAAAGTCAATATCATTAAGATGGCAACACTCACTAATTGATCTATATATTCAACATACATTAATCAAAATCTCAGCTTTTTTGCATAAATTCACAAGTTTACCCTAAAATTCAGATGAAATTGTAAGTACCAATAATAGCCCAAATAAACCTAAAGAATAAATTTAGAGAATTGACACTTTTTTTCATTTAAAACCTTATACAAGACTGCAGTAAGCTTGACAGTATCACATTTGCATTGGAATAAACATTCAGAGTAGCACAATGGGAAGGAGACGGAGACTCCAGAAGTAAATCGTTATATTTATGCTCAATTGATTTTCAACAAGGATGCAATGAAAATTCAATGGAGAAAGAATAATCTTTTCAACAAATAATGCCTGGACACAACATTAGAATAACACAGGCCCTACTACACAGTATACAAAAACATTAACTCAAAATTTATCATGATCTAACTGTAAGAATAAGAACTATGAAATTATTAGAATAAATCAGATATAAATGTTCATGACTTAAATATTACTGTTTTCTTAAATGTGATACCAAAAGCACCAAAAAGAAATTAGACAAATTGGCTATAGTCAAAACTTAAAACATTTGTGTGACAAATAATATCATTAAAAATTGAAAAGGTAAATCCCAGAATGAGAGGAAATATTAACAAACAATATGTCTGATAAGGGATTTTCAAGTAGAATATAAAGAATTTCTATAAAAAATAAAAATATAAAACATAACAAGATATGAAATAAACATAATAATGATATAATATAAAACTCAGAAGAAATGATTTTAGCATACTTTCCTTCAAGAAATATATACAAATATATAATAAGCACATGAAGAGATTCTTAAGATCCTAAATTGTTAAATATGAAAATGAAACAATAAAGTATTACCACTTCACAACAATTGATTGGTTATTTTGAAAAAAGCAATTGATTACGTGCATTGATAAGGATGTGGAGCAACTAGAACACTCAGATGGCATAGCCACTTTATTTATTTGTTTGTTTATTTACTTATTTTTATGGTACTGGGGATGTAAATACCCCCAATCATTTTTATTTTTAAACAGGATCTCACTAAGTTACTGAAGTTCTTGCTAAGTTTTTTTTTTTTTTTTTTTTCAGTACTAGGGATTGAACTCAGGGGCATCCTACCTCCAAGCTACACCCCCCAGCCCTATTTTTTATTCTTTATTTTGAAACAGGGTCTCACTAAGTTGTGGAGCACCTCACTAAGTAGCTGAGACTGGCCGTGAACCCGGATCCTCTGGTCTCAGCCTCCCAAATGTGTTCTTGCTAAATTTCTAAGGCTGGCCTGGAACCTGGGATACTCCTATTTCAGCCTCCTAAGTACTGTGATTACATGCATGTGACACTATGCCTGGCCACAGTGAACTCAAAAAAAACAAGTGTGGCAGTTCTTTGAATTGTTATAAAATGACCATAAGAACCAGCAATGTTCTCCTAGGTATGTATTTAGAGAAAGGAAAACATATGTCTCAAAATAATTGTGCATATTGCTCATAAAAGAATGATTCATAATAGTTAAAGTGTAAATCAGTCAAATGTCCGTTGAGTAATGGATATATAAAATGTTAGATATCCACTCATCGATTGAAAAAAAAATTGACAATAAAAAGATACTTATTTATACAGATCACCACATAGATAACATTGAAAACATTATACTAAGTGAAATCAGCCACAAAAGACAAAATATTCTATTATTCCATTTATATGTCATGTCCCTAATAGGCAAATATAGATTGGTTGTCTAGGGGTTAGGATGAGCAAAAGTAGGAAATGATTATTAATAGTCAGTAAAGATACTAGGGGTATGTGACTTATTTTGTGGCAACAAAATGTTCTAATATTATTTTGTAATAGTAGTATAGCCTTGTGAATATATTAGATAAAATACATTGAAGTATACACTTTAAATTGGTGAATCATCTCCTATGTGAATTATATTTCAATAAAACTATTTAAAAGGTTGTCATCGATATCTGAAATGGGTTATAACTTTATTTAAAAAAAACTGCAGATAAGTGATCCATTCTCACATTAATAATAGATTAGTAAAGCTGAATCATTAAGGCGCTTTACAATTAACTGACACTCCTTCTTCCCTCAAGCTTGATTTGACTCAAATGCCACTTCCTCTATAAAGATTTTAGATCCTTTCCATTGCAGAGTTTACTTTCCTTCTTGTATTGCCTAAGCTGAGCTGCCTACATCCCCTAGTAAGTGGAACTCTGTCATACCATACATTGTTCTCTTTCATGTGTATCCACCAAAAACACAGTAGCTTTCCCATCAACAGTTATGCAAAATCAGGCAGATAAGGTCTTTAAGCAGCTATTGAAAATGTGTGTCCAATCAGCTACAACCAGAGAGAAGACATGCTTTGCTTCATATCCACAGATATTTAGTAGAATAATCTACTTGCCAACATCTTAGTATCAGATGTTTCCACATAGAAGTCCAGATTCTTGGAAGTTTGAGGAAGGCTGGACCTCTATTCTCACAAGTTGGGTAAACACACAGCTGCTGCGTCCTATTCGCTTCTGGCGCCACCATTCACTTCCATACACTCAGGTATTTTCCTTTGCTTACATCCGCTGCCTGTCCTGCTCATGCATTTGTTTACTTGATTTCTGTATGAACCTGCCAAGAATTAGCTCAGCTTTCAACAAAGAAGCCATCCTAGTTTTATTTTATTGAAATGACCTGAGGACGAAAACTCTTTAGAACAGACCCATGGTTTCCAAATGACCTGTGAGTGGAGTTAGGGTGAATCATCAGAACATTCATGCCTGATGTTATTTGTGTCTGTATCAAGCCTAGGTGAGCCTCCCACCAGCAACCTTCTGAGTCACTGCTTAGAAATGCTCTGGTTGCCAAATAGCTTAGTAAATAATTTATCTAATTTTTTTCATTAGTGAAATTCCCCTAAAGGGTTCCTATTTTCTCTTTCTCATTCTTCTTCTTCTTCTTTAATATCCTTGGGTTCTTGGAAGTCCAAAATGCTTCCCCAGGAGGTGGGTTGCCCCTGAGGCTAGTCTCCATTCATAACTACTTATCCTTAAAGCTGATTCATTTCCTTTCTGCCACTGCACCTGTTATTCCATCATCTTATAGGCACAAAGATAAGAAAGGTGATTCCATTCCACCCTATGGCTTCTAGTACATTGGTGACTTCCAACTGCATCTTTAATCAGGGCTTTTCCAAATACATCTGATGGCCACACCTAAGTCAGCTCCTCATTTATTACCTTTATTTATTTATTTATTTATTTATTTATTTATTTATTTATTGGTACTAGGGTATGAACCCATGTGCATTCCACCTCTGAGCTACACCCTAGTTCTTTCTATTTTGAAACAGGGTCTCCCTAGGTTGCTGAGGCTATCCTCAAAACTGCAATCCTCCTGTCTCAGCCTGCCGAGTACTAGGGTTACAGGCATGTGCCACCACGCCAGGCTCCAAGTTTCTATTTCTAATCTCCACTGGGAGATTCAAATCCCCTCTCAAGTTTCAGGTATTGATCAAAGCAAGATGAAACCCAGCAGGGTAAATATTAACTCCTAAACCTCCATGTCAGCATCCTCTAGTAATCCTCACATCCTATTTCCCAACTCAGTAAGAGTGATGGTAATGCCATTTGTCCAGCTGTTTAGGCAAAAATTTTTGAGTCACTCAGGACTCTTCTCTTGCTCTCATTCCCCATTTCTTGTTCACCAGCAAATCCTCTGGCTATACCTTCAGAATATATCCAGAATTTGACCACATGCCACACCCCCACTCCACCTCCTGGTCTAAAGCAATCTTACCTCTTAACTGACAGGCAGGAGGAGCCTCCACTCTTGTCTCCGCTACTTCTGTCCTTGTTCCCCAACTACCTGTTAGTATAGTCTCAATACAGCAATCTGAAGGATTGTTTTGAATTATAAGTAGCATCTCACTACTCATGCACTGACTTCACCATTTCTTCAAAATGCAAGCCAAGAACTCTGTAGTGTTCACAAAGCCCCACATGACCCATACTCTGTCCCCTCCCTCACTGCTCACTCTATGATATCCTCCCTTCTCCACTCCTCTGACTTGCTTGAATTCCCTGTATTCTATGTTGTCCTTTTCTAAGATATATGCATGGATACTACCTTCAGTTCCTCCTTAGTAGATTTCATTTTCTCTATGAGGCTTCCATAGATAGTCTCTTTAAAATTTTTCTCCCACCACATCCAATTTTTATCTAGCTTATTTCTTGGCATAGCAGTTATCTTTATATTTTATACCAATCTAAAATCTAAAATTCTCCAAATATACAAAAAAAAAAAACCCTTAAGTATCATGTGTTAGTTTTCCATCACTATATTAGATGCCTGAGATAATCAATTTATAAAGAGAGAAGGTTTGTCTTGGCTCACGGTTTTTGGAAGTGTCAGGTAATGATGGACCGCCCCCAATGCTTTTGGGCAGCCCTTTATGGTAGAATCACATGACAAAGAAAAACTGCTAAAGTGCTCACTCATGGCCAGAAGCAAAAGAAAGCAAGAGGAAGGAATCAGGGTGCCACATTCCCCTTCAAGGGCATATCTCCAGTGACCTAAAGACTTCCAACTAGTCCCTGCCTCTCAAAATTTCTATCACCACCCACCCTAGCTCCCCAACCTGGAGATTTAAGCCTTTAACTCATAGGGACTTGATAGATACGTAAGACCCAAACTATAGAATTCTGACCCTGAACACCAAAGATGTGTGTCTATTTCACGATGAAAAATGCATTCAGTCCATCTCCACAGTCGTAAAGCCTTAACTGTTCAGCACTGTTGAAAAATCCAACTACAAAGTTTCTTCTGAGGTGTAGGTCAAAATCAAATATAAGCCTCTATAAAAGTCAAAAACAAAGTTACTTCCAAGATTCTGGCGAGACAGGGACAGGATAAACAATCCTATTGTAAAGAGATAAACAGGGACACAGTAAGGAGCTAGATCAAAGCAAGATGAAGCCAAGCAGGGTAAAAAATTATCTCCTAAACCTCCATGTCCAGCGTCTGGGGCACACTGTGTCAGCAAATGAGCTATCGAAGGTTCAAACAACCTCACCCCTTCAGCTTTGTTGATTGGGTTCCAAAAGTCCACTCTGAGTAACAGTAAGCTTTCTGATGCTATGCCAAATACCTGAGATAATCTAGTTACAAAGAGAAAAGGTTTATCATGGAAGTTCTAGTTCATAATTGGTTGACTCCATTGCTTATAGAACTGTGGTAAAGTGTCACATGATGTTGGTGATATGGTACCCAACCAAAACCACTCACATCATGGTTAAGGAGTCAAAGTTAACAAAAGGAAGGGACCAGGGTCCGAAGATCCCCTTCAAGGGTGTGCCCCCAGTGATAAAGATCTCCCAATGGACCACACCTCTCAAAGGCTCCACCCCCTCCGAATAGTGCCAAGCTGAGGGCCAAGACTTTATACATGGACCTCATGTCAACATTCGAAAAGTTTGGGACTTCAGAGCACTTAAAACCTCAGATTCTTGGATAAGGAATGCTCAACCTGTATAAACATTCCCATCTATAATTATAGTCAATGAATTATATATGAATCAATTTTATATATTTTTCTAATTCACATACTTTACTGTGTCACTTACATCATATTCATTGTCTGTTTCGCTGACTGCAATAGAGAAGTTCCACAAAGCAGTAATTTGGGTTGGTTGAATCCCTAGGTCCTGGCACCGACAGTGTTCTCAGAAATTGAATCAACCATTTCTGCCAACACCATTGGCCAGAATCCAGTCATGTGGCCCAACCTAACTGCAAAGGACTCTGGGAATTGCAGAGTAGAGTGAGATGCTGATCTCTAGCCCCCTCTGTCATATCCAGGGTAGAAGACTAAGCAGAGCTGGTCCAGCCCCTCTGTGTGACCTAGCAACCTGCTCTGCACACCCAGTTCTATGCTGTAACATCCTGGTTCATGTTCTACATCACTCCCTCCATTAATGCACACATTTTCTGCCTTCCATTTTCACTTATCTGGGAGGCGTTCTACAGCTAGGCCTATATTTGTCATTTTCCTTCCTCACACTAGCTATGTTCCAGTCAAAGAGGTGGTGCTGGTAACCCAAGCCCCAGGAGACACTTTTCCTTCTTTTATTGTGAGGGAAAGTTCCATTTCCTTCTTTAAATAAAGGCAGATTCATTTCTTATTAGAAATTTGGCAGCTCCCCAAGGGCTCCCACAAAAGAACCTCTTTGCAAAGTTCCATGTGCCTCCTCCCTCTTCAGGACTTCCTCCAGCTTGAAACCACCTCAATCGACTTCCTGGCTTAAGAAATAATAGGCTTGCCTGAGGCACATTGAACTTGACATTCACCTGTGGGAGACAGTACAGACATTAAGAGGCTAAAGACTCCAAAAATTACAGATCATTCTTCTACAAAGACATGAAAGGAGAAGGGAAACTTCATATTACCTGGGCATATTTATTACATTCCAGAAATTCCAGGTTCCAAGAGGCACCAACCTCTTCCCTGATGTCACTCTAGAGACAAGCACGGTGCCTGGGACACAGAAGGTGCACAAGACATTCTTTTTGAATGATTGGGATCAATGATGGTGTCTGCATTTGGTTCTATAAGTGCATAAGCTGACTCATCTGTGAGTAAGCTTTACAGATAAATATTATCACTGTATATCATGCAGATAAGAAAACAGGGATTCCCAGAGGTAGAATAACTGGCCCAGTGCTGCAAAGGGAGCAAAGAATAGAGCTGATGATTCGATCAGGTCTTTCTGGAGTCAATTTTCTACTCCTTCCATGACATCCGCTGCCTGGTGAGTTAGGTGAGCCCCTGGGCAGTGCCCATGAGAGGCTTTGCTTGGAGGCAGCTAGCACAGAGAGAGGTTAGCTCAGCTGGCAGGCCAGGCTCCAAATTGTTGCACTTGCTCAGAGCTGGTAGGGTTCTCTGAGGTCTTCACACAGGGCATGGGGACAAAGGTCTGAATGTCCTCTCCATTATCCCTTACAAAAAAAGAGGTAGGCATGGACGTCCCTCATCCCACCACATGAACATTACTCTCCTAGATCTGTATCCCCTCGTCTAGAGAGACTAACAATGGTTAGAATAATCAGAGCAGTCAACCTTGCTCTAGCACTTAGTGCATCCCAACTCTTATGATTTCTGTCTTTTATTTCATTTAGTCCTTATATCAGTCCCCTGCCAAGGCACTACTATCATCTCTACTTTTCAGCTGCAGGTAAGTGACTGGCTTATAGTCACACTCACTCACCAAGCTGTGTGGGGAGGGACATAAGTCTAGATCTGTCTGATTACAGAGGCTGAGATCTTAATCCCAGCACCCACCAACAACCATCACACAGGGACATAAACACAAGCACAGACACAAACACAGGCTCACGTGCACACATGCTTCTAGAAGTGAATCTTTGGAGGTTGTCTCAGCAGGTTTCTAGTGTCTTGATCTTTGAGAGATGAAAACTCACTTCTTCGAAGCCTCTAGCTCACTACTAAGAAAGTGTCAAGCATAGAGACCCTCTCCCCAAGTATAGAAGAGATGGAAAAGCACTGGCAAAGCAGCTCATCAGACTGTGCAAGTTGGCCCCAATTTCCCCTCAACTAATCCCTGATATACAGTTTCCTATACAGCCATTTCATTTTTATTTCTTCCCCTTCCATTTGTTCTGCTGGTTTTCCAGTGATTGGAAAGTAAAAAGGAATTGACATCTACTCAACATCCACTGTTACCTGGAACTTTAAGAGCCTTTGAGAAATGCATATGATTGTCCTCATTGTACAGAGGAAGGAACTGAGACTCTAAGAAGCAACTTCACAGAGATCACATATCTAGTCAATGTCAGAAGTGTAGGAAAACCCAAATATGTGTGACTGGAGCCTGTGCTCTTCCTCTTCCACTTTGTAGAGGTGCTTAGTTTTCTTGCAGAAATAAAATTAAACCCTGTCTCTAATCCAGCACTGTGTAAAGCCATTGAGTATCAGTGTTCTGAGCATAGAGGAGGCAGTAAGAGGGAGGTGCTTTTGACCATGCAAGTACAGCTGAATATTCTCCCCATTCTTGGTCCAACAAAGGAGAGAAACTTGTGCCTAGAGAGGACTCATGTTCACTGGTAGATAAGGAACCATATCTTTATTAATTGTATCTTTTTTCATGCACTTTTAAGACTGCATTATAATTATACATCATAATGGGGATCAGAGTGATAGAAACATCCATGTCTGTAGCCCTCCCTGCTTCTTCTCCCTCCCTGAATATACTATTGAGATTGGTATTGACAGCTTCATATATGAACTTAGCAGTATTTGAACTGTTTCTTTCCTCAAGTCTCCTTTTTCCCCTTCTCACTTCCTTCTTCCTATCCTCTTCCATCATGGAACTGGTCTCTTTCTGCATTTACCTGAAGTCCCTTTTACTTCCCAATCTCTCTCTAGCTTCTGCGCATGAGAGAAAACATATGACCATTCACTTTCTGAGAATGGCTGAGTTTATTTAGCATACCATTTTCTAGTTCCATCCGTTTTCCTGACAATGACATAATTTTGCTCTTCTTTATGGCTGAGTAAAATTTCATTGTGTGTATATATCACCTTCCTGTAAGTGAATTGTTCTGCTGTAAACATGAATATGCATGTATTGCTATAGTATTCTGACTTCGGTTCCTTTGGGAAAATACCCAGGAGTGGAAAAATTGGATCATACTATGGTTCCATATCTCTGACCTGAACAAGGCTCTTTCAAGTTACAAGCCCTAAAGTAACACTTACCAAAACAATGCTATATCCTCTCCAATTCAATGTTTATAGCATCAAGTGTAAAATCTCAGCCTCTGTAGTCAGATATGGACAGATGTTCCTGCCTTGACACTATGGTAAGAATAAAGATGATAGTAGTTTCCCACATGATTGTTTGGTAGAGAAATTTTTGTCTACCCTCCATCCTCACACAACTTTTCAAGGTGGATCCTATTATTTTACAAAAAATGAGGATAGGAATATAGTTACTGTAGTCACTTAATAAACATCCTACATCTTACACCGGCATAAATGTTGTAGAGGAAGAATTCAAACCAAGCAGGCTGATCCTTGAATCCAGGTTCCTGACCATCATGATGTGCTCTCTCTATAATTATCTGTGAACAGTGTAACTAGTAAGTAGCACAGTAGCCTGCTGAACAAAGAGATTTTTACCTACACTCTATGAAGGTATCAAAGGAGTCTTTTTTTTTTTTTTGGTTCTGGGGATTGAACTCAGGGACATTCTACCTCCAAGCTACACCCCTAGCCCTATTTTTTATTCTTTATTTTTAAACAGGGTCACATTAAGTTGCAGAGTGCCTCAATAGGTAGCTGAGGCTGGCTGCAAACCCAGATCCTCTGGTCTCAGCCTCCCAAATGCTGGGATTATAAGCATGTGCCACCGGCTCAAAGGAGCCATTTCTATGGAGAAAAAACAATTATATCTTACAATATGTGGTTGCATCCATATCCGGTTTTGCATTTAAGATAGCCAAATGAAATGCAACTCTGAATAAATGGTATGTTAGAACAAGTATCTCAGCTGGACGTGGTAGTACACACCTGTAATCTCAGCATTTGGGAAGCTAAGACAGAAGGATTGCAGATTTGAGGCCAGCCTCAGAAGCTTAGAGAGTCTATTTCAAAATAAAACTTATACAGAGCTGGGGTGTAGCTCAGATATAGAAGGCCCCTGTGTCTATTCATAGTACAAAAAATGAGCGTCTTTTAGAGGAAAAAGACATAATTCTATGAGAAAGATTTTGGCCACTGTCTGCCTTTGCTCAATCATTTTCCTTTGTCCCAATGAATTCTTGAGGTGAGCAAGTCAGGAGTTACTCTAGAACATTCTTTGTTGTCTAGATGACCTGTTGGCTCTATGTTTGCTAGGTGTCCAGTTCCATGTACGATGCTAGTATTCTTTACATTCTTGTTGATATTAAACTATGGAAATTCTAGTGTACCTATGATAAAAATGTCCTTTTTATTACCACTAAGAAGAGATTATTTGGGACAATCCTAGGAAATATGCAAAAGAGAGAAGCTACTAAGAATAGAATCCTAAGAGAGGTCAGGTCTGGACTTGCCAAATGGAGATTCTTTGGATCTATAGACAGGGGCAGTGGGGCAGCATTTATTCTGCACAACAGGTGTTGTAACAAACAAACAAACAAACAAACCAAAAAAACACCAAGAGGATTTGAGAGACTTGCACAGTTTGTCTTGGGTTAGGGATGCTTGACCCTGGGAAAAACTCAGCATGTGCCTTTTGGAGCAGAACCACCTTAGCAACTTCTCTCCAGAGACACACATCTGGGAAGGCAGAGATGGGAAGAATCTAAGGAAGAAAAAGCAATCAAGGAAGTGGCACAGAGAGAGATTGTTGTGATCATCCAAGTGAAGCTGAACATTCTTCCCTGCTTAGTCCAGTAAAGGAGGGGAACATATTGTGCTTAAGGTAATAAGGGCCCATCACTCTTATTAGTTATATCTCTGACCTGAACACACTTCTTTTTAAGTTATAATCCCTAAGTTAATAATTACCCAAATAATACAATATTCTGTGGAAGTCATTGACTGATTCAATGGCTTTAATGATAATAAACACCCTTGATTTAATTTAAAAAATCTGCTTACCTTATTAACACAAATTGGCTTAGTGGCTACCAGCATTGTACCTAATTAAAATGACCAAGATATAAGTTGCCATTCTCCCATTTACATGCTCCATGGTCCTGAGAAATTAACTCTTTCTGAGTGAAAGTTTTCTACTTTTTCTAAAAGGAGAGAGATTTTAAGGTATCTTCAATATAAAAATTTATTTCTGTACCAGAGTTTAAGATATGTGATATTAGCATGATTCCTGGTGCATTAATCCTTGAATAAGTGACAAGAGGTTTCCATAGTATAAGACCACCATTGAAAACGTCACCCAAATCAAAAAGTCCATTCGGGTCACCATCACCTATGTGACACTAGGACCTGGGAAGTCCTAGGTAAAAATCTGAAAGTACAAATTAAACCTCAGCAGAAGACAATCTGGTAATTAAAATGAATGAATTAGATCTACATGCACCAATATAGATCTTCAGAAAAATATCACATTGGAGGAAATCCAGCTAAATTACATGGAGATCAGCATGTATTGTAATATTTGTATGAATTATTTAAAAATTCAGTATTCTGTTTATGAATTAAATCTTTTAATACAAATCAAACTACAAATCAAACTCACCCTAATAGTTGTCTCTTGAGAAGGAGGGGGTGATATGGAAGAGAACTGAGCGCTGGGCTTCAACTTTATAATATTGTCATTTTATTAACCAAAATATGTGAAGCACACATGAAATGCTAATACTTGTTAATTTTAAATGGCAGGCACACAGATGGTTGTTAAATTATTCT
Source organism: Graphiurus murinus (assembly GCA_004027655.1). Classification (NCBI taxonomy): domain Eukaryota; kingdom Metazoa; phylum Chordata; class Mammalia; order Rodentia; family Gliridae; genus Graphiurus; species Graphiurus murinus. The sequence goes on from PVLC010001988.1 coordinate 59,114, forward strand.
CTTTTTGCTTCCATACCTTTCATTTTTTGCTTTTTCAAAGAGTCAAAACATACCTGTTTGAGAACCAAACACAGACTACCCGGGGACCATTGTTACAAGGCAAACCCAAGGTCCGGGGATGTTCTTTCACCTGTTGGAGAGCAGACAGACCTGGCCACCCCAAGGTTGAGAGCAGTCCCAGAAGGGGTCATAAGTGAAAGCACATCAGAGAAGTGGAAATCTTCCAAGCTTGCATCTGACCTTCTACTGAGAAACCTGAAAATAGTTCCAGGTAATCTTGAAACATCCTGGGTCCCTGCTGTGTGTGATGTTTTCTGGAAGCTTCCTTTTGTAAAAATCTATAGAATAATAGATAAGGAATGTTCAAGCATATAGGTTGGAGATTTAACAAAACCTTAATGACTTCTTCAAGGTAATAATTCTTATCAATACACAGATTTCTCTGGTTCTGAACCCAAACTATCTTCTCAAGCAGAATATACACATTGATAAATCTAAGTCCTTAGGTTATCCTTAATTTTTTTGACATGGCAGGGTTTGCATGACAGGGATTTCCATTCTAAGCATGTAAGGCGTGTATCTTCTAGTAATAACGGATGCATTCAGCCATCTTCTCTTTGGAAAGCACCATGGCTTCCATCATTAAATCTGTCAGTTTGGTTAACTAGTCACACTTCAAATCTTATGTGATCATTCCAGGAAGCCCCACCTTCCACTCATTCTCCAGCTTTGGTTAGAGCACTGTGACACCCTGGGCACATCTCCTTCTTAATAGTTATCAAATGGCTCTAATGTTCTGTTGACAATAAATATGAGGGAAGATACAAGTTTGCAACTTTTGAATATGATTTTTTTTTGTGGAACTGGGGATTGAACTCAGCAGCATCCTACCTCTGAGCTCCATCCCCAGCCCTACTTTTTTTTAAAATTATTCTTTATATTGAAAAGGGTCTCTCTAAGTTGTAGAGGGCCCCACTAAGTATCCGAAGCTAGCCACAAACCCGTGATCCTCCCATCTCAGCCTCCCAAGTACTGAGATTACAAGTGTGCATCATCATACCTGGATGGATTTCTCATATTTAACAGTCATATTGTTCATGTTATGACATTATCTTCCAACTGTATGTAGTTAAATCCATCAATATTTCAGACTACACTACTCACCTGATGACATGCCTATTTAAAGAACTACCCACAGCCTCTGTCGTCAAGTGGCTACGGCTGGTGGGAACAGGGAATGTCAGTGGACAGACACCAACCCATCTTTAGATTGACCTTGGGCCAGAACCGACACCAAAAATAGTTAGCATTTCTTTATGGCTCCACATGTATCATGTAATAGACTAAGTGATTTCTATACATTATCTGATTTACTTTTTCACAGCAGTAGTAAAAACCATAATTATCTCTCTGTGACTATGATAAAACAGATTTTGAGAGATTAGTAACTTGCTTAAGGTCACAGGTTTCCCGAATTTGGGAGCTAGAGTTCTCTCTGAGGTCCGTGGGATGCCAAAGTGAAATATTTTCGGCCTGGTGTGAAAAAGATGAGACTTAGCATCAAATTGCTCCCTCACAAATGTGGAATTGGGCAACCAGGAGAGAACAGAGCTGTAATAATGGGGCCAGAGCTCAGAGGATGCCTCGAGGTAAAGGCAACCCCAGTGAGGCCCCGAGAAAGCAGGAGAGAACAGTAAATCCAGGCAAGCAAAGAAAGCTGGATGCAAGAGAGAGGAGAACTAAGACAATGTGCAGGAAGAGGAGCTGAACCAGCCACAGCAGAGCATTAAGAAGGTCCATCAGCTCCTGCAGCTGAGGATCCTAGGGCCATTTTGAAAGGACTTTTTCAGCAATGGCTTCAAGAGACTCTAGACTTGAATATCTCCAACATCGCAGTGTGTCTTGTTAGCCAGACACATACCTGCATCTATGTCTACACTGAAATCTGCCTCTTTATATTACATATTTACCTTCCAAATATTCCTCAAATAGACCCAAAAGGGTCTATGAATATCCAATGCCTCACTGCATCTAAACACCCTTGAGATAATCTGCAATATCCTCGTTTTGCAATCAAGAAAACTGAGGCTCAGAAAGACGGAGGCGCATGTCCAATGCCGTGATTCACACCCAGGCACGACTGGATTTGAAAGTGAATTGGGGGGTTCCAAAATATAATTCCTGTGGACAATCTGAAGAGTAAGATGGAGAGGTACCATTGGTTTGAGATAAATGCTCTGAAAAGGAGAAAGATGGACAGTTTTGCCTCTGACTTTAAATGAGACCGAGACTGATCCTTTGTGAGACAATAGATCACTATGGTGGATAATGTTTGGTCCACTCAGAGTAAGCCAGGCGTGCACAGATGTGCAGGTGCTTTGTGCAGATATCTCTGTGGACATGTAAATATATGGAACCAGCCTAGCTATTACTAGGCCTGAAAGTATATATGAACTATTTGTGCAAAGATAGGGGAATGTGTGTATGCTTTAATTTTTTTTTTTCTAAAAGAAACTTTGTGATTAACTGAAAGAAAATCTTTGGAAAAAAATCAAAATTCCCTGTCAGTTAGAGATTTGGCCTAAACCCATCTCCCCAAGGTTTTGCTTTTGTAGAATACATCAACTGTGCATTCGCCAAGATCTGAGCTTAGATTAGATGCGAGAATTGCTTATTTCACCGACCTTGGGCTTTCTAGGGCTTTTTATCTTCTTGCTGAGATGTTTAATTGTAAGGAATCAGAAAAATGTCCAGGGATCCCTCATGAACATCTAACACAATAAAATAGAGAGGCAGCATTAACGCATACACAGGGCTTTGTGGCTTACAAAGTGCTTTCACTTCTCTAATTTTATTTGACCCACAAAACAAATCTGTGAAAGGGGTGTTTTAAAGTGGCAGAAACTGAGGCTCAGGCACACTAAACTATGCAGCCAATGGCGATGACCCAACATGGGGTAAAAGCAGAATTCTAAATGAGGTCTGATTTCTCTCAGGCATGCATTATTGAAAATGGGCATCCCCCCTCAAATTTTCTCTTATTTTACTTACTCCCTTCACAGTAAACCCGTACTCTGCTCATTATTTCTAATTAGTTTCTGTCCAAGTTTATGTGTCTTTTGCAGCTTTCTGGCGCTCATAGCAAGGAAGTCTCATTTCTTTCTTTCTTTTTTTTTTTCACTGTGGCCTAAAGACACTCTTTCGGCCTGCATCTAAATTCCTTCAGAAGGCTCCCAAGGAGCTTTGCCTAGTTGTGTAAGACAGAGAAGCATCTCTCAAACCTGAGAAATATAAAGATGCCATCTGCAAGAAAAACGTCTTCATAGACCACCATGAGAATGATAGCTGAGGTATGTAGAATCCTATAACCTAAAACGATTTGGTTAAATCATTAACCAATTCGGTTAAAAATGCACAGAGGCATCTGTAAGAAAAACATTCTCATGGACCCACCCACACCCAGTGTTGACTAGATAATTTCATTATAATGTCATTATAATCACCTCATGCTTATAGCTCTTATATGGGTATAAAATATGAGTATTTACAAGTAATCACTAACAAAACGTAAAACCATTATAATCCAACTGATCAGCATCATAGTCACATGCTGGTTAATAACATTGTGCTGAATCTAAAAGTGCCATTTGAGATGTGTGTACAGAAGTGACAGCTTTGGTTAAATGTCTGACTTTAGCACTATAGTGTCGATTAATAATTAAATTCTTCCAATATTTTCCTTATTAAGCTTATTACAAGTTAAATTCCTCCAGCATTTGGCTCTGCTGAGATTATTATTCTGAGTGGTGATGTAATTTTTTTTTATGTGAGGTAAATATACTGTTTTTAAATTAAATTTGACTTTTTTTCACAATTAAAGCAATACCAATAAATGACTACCCAAGGGAAAGTCCACAGGAATGAGGAAGTAAATTTCTCATCCATATGCAGTTATGAGGAAATCCTTCAAACTACCTAGAGTAGAACAGAATTAACTCATAAAGGTTGTCTTCAAACTTACCACAAAAACAATTTAAAAAATAATAATTCTTAGAACTCAAGAATAACAGTTGAGTAAAAGCAGCTTTAGACAAAGAAAAACCGAGGTGTGTAGATTCCTACAACCTTAAACAATTGAGATAAAGGAGACCTAGGCTGCAGAGGGTACATTCCACTGAAAGATCTTTTGTAATGCCCCAAACAATCCTGAGACATCGATAGTGATCTTTATTTCGACTTGCTTATCAGTTCCTGCGAAGTAGAATGGCAGGTATAATATCACAGAGATGGCAGATAACCCGATCCAAGGCAAGAGCAAGTTTGTTTGGTTCCAAGGTTGTAGGGCAAAGGTACAGGTGTTTAAGAGAGGCAGGGAGGGACCTGGCAGAGATAGCTTTCCTGGAAACTCTTAGATCCCAAGTCAGACTACAGACCTGACATTTGTAGGAACTCCTTTAAAGACAGCTGATGTGCCTGTCTTCCCAAAACTCTCTCATGTTCAGATGCCTCCAACATCCACAGGTGTGAACAGAGAGGGTGCTGCACAGTGGGCAACTAGGACTTCATTAGTGCGGCTGACTCAGGGGAAGACAAAAAAAAAAAAAAAAAAAAAACCAATAAGATCCAGAGGGGTAGATATGGACTGAGTGGGACTCCTGTGCATAGGAGCTATGAAGTAGGCTTCTCACGGCTGCCTTGAGAAAAGATAAGTATGAAGGGGTCTAACTTAAATCACGTCCTGATCTTCCCAACTCTGCAGCGTAGAAATTCAGAAAAAGAAGAGATCAGCTTCCAGAAATCCACTGTGTTCAGAAAGTGAAAAGAACACAAGCAAAGCTCTCAGAAGCTACCTACATGTCAGAAAGCAGGCTTGCAACAGTGCAAAGAATATTTATATTTGCAAGATGGCTTAATCCCAGTAACAACAGATAGCCCTAATCTCATCATTCTGTACCTTTTCTTCTCCTTCCTTCCTTCCTTCCTTCCTTCCTTCCTTCCTTCCTTCTTTCCTTCCTGCCTTCCTTCCTTCCTTCCTTCCTTTCTTTTCCTTCCATCCTTCCTTCCTTCCTTCCTTCCTTCCTTCCTTCCTTCCTTCCATTTATTTATTTATGTATTTAGTGTGGCACTGAAGATTGAACACAGGGGCATGCTACCTCTGTGCTACACCCCCAGCCCTTGTTTTATTTTTGAAACAGTCTTGCTAGGCTATGGAGAGTCTAGCTAAATTGCTGAGACTTGTTTAGAACCTGTCATCCTCCTGTCTCACTCCCCTAAGTACTGAGATTACAGGTATGCACTACCATGCCCAGCCCTGCAGTAGTCTTGAGAGCCAGGCCCTGGCAAGGACAGTGGCTGTGAGGGGTGGAAACCCTTCCATGAGCCTCAGGAGAGCTGAACTGTCCTTTCCCAGAGAATTAGCTCCCACTGAAGGGTCTAGAGATGGCATCAAAGGTCCATTCCCAGAGTTCCTCTTTACTTGAGGTGACTCAAAGCCTTTTCAGCACTACCACTAGGTATTTGACAAAGTCGATCATCATTAAAAGCCACAGCAGCACCAGCACAGTGGCACTTCCAACCGGTTCTAACACAGGGCTAACCAAAAAACTTAAAATATAATGGCTTATACCAGTGCACATTTTTTCACTCAAAGTCCTGGAGCTTCAAAGCCTGAGCCTGGACTCACTGGGCTGAAGTTCTGTGGAGAAGCCATTCTATTTTGCTGCCTGTTTCCAGAGGCAGTCATATTGCCTGGCTTGTGGCTCCTTATTTCCACCTGAAATGCAGCAGTGTCTGATCTCTTTGGCCATTCTTATACAATGTCATCTCTCTTTGACTCTCTCTGTCTCCCTCTCTCATTTCTAAGAACCTTTGTTCCTCATTAGACCCACCCTGAGAAGACAGCATAGTCTCTTTCTTTGAAGGATAGCCTATTAACAACCTTCATTTCATGTGCAAACTTAGTTCCCCTTTGCCATGTGACATAGCTCATTCAGAGGTTCCAGGAATGAGGGCTATTAATATTATCATCACATTATATGATCCAGAAATTCTACTCCTAGGTGTATCCAAGAAATTTGAAACCATATAGCCATAAATAATGTGTGCAGGAATGTTCACAAAAGCATTATTTATACTATCAAAAAGTAGAAATGTCTAAAATGTCCATCAAATGATAGATAAACAAAATGTGGTATACTTATAGAGTGCAATATTCACTGGCCATAAAAATGGCCACTGTACGCTGTAGCATGGATGCACTTTGAAAACATTATGCTAATGAAAGAAGACAGACACAAAAGGATATAGCTCCATTTTTCTGAAATCTCAAGAATAGGCACATCAGTAGAGAGAAAACCTAGACTATTGATTGTCATTTATTAAGAGGAGGGAGGAATGGGGAATGGATGCTAAAGAGTACAGAGTATTTTGGGGGCGACAATGAAATATTCTGGAATAAGTGATGTCTTATGCACAACTTTGTGAATATGTTAAAGTTATATACTCTGAAAGGGTGTATTTTATAGGGTGTGATTTCTCTCTCAACAAAAGTGTAAAAAATATAAAAAAATAATATTCAAAAAATTTCAGATACAGATTTGGAACCAGAGGTGGAATGGGTAATAAAGAGTGACTTTCTACATGTGGAGTGTTGGGGAAAGTGGTTTTCACAAAGCCTCTGTTACTCAGGAGCCTAGTATAAAAACCAGGTATGGGAGTAGTGGTCATATGGATTTTCTTCCTGTTTCTCATATGATCTCTCCACCTCTGTCTCCACCCTCTGCCCTGAGCACCGTGTTTGTTATTGGATAGGAGAGAGCCTAACCAGTTTGCCAGTGGCCACACAACTAACCAAAGGCATCTTGGATTTGAACCCAGACCCTCCTATCCCTGAAGCCTGTGCTATTTCAATTATAAGAAGCAGCTTCTAAGTGTGTGTAGTTGTCGCCTTTTGCTAGGAATTGGTGCTAAAGCAACAGCAAGAGTGGACAGTTTTGCCACTAAAAGAGGGTTGCTCCCAGTCACACTCCATGGTATCTACGGCCAGAACACACATCTGTGTTAATGACATTAATTACGTGCATGTCCACTCCGAGCTTAGCCTAAAGTCTTTCCTTTGGTTTGTATTCCATGACTGTTACTTTAGTGGAAGAGTGTTTCTGAGGCTCTCAGAGCCCACACCAGCACTATTAACTACTGTTGATAACATAGTTCTCCTTTATTATTAATTAGTATTTCTGAGTGTCTAGAAGGTTCATACTTCAAGATTTGAGAACTGCTTTATGAATTGACTTGTGGAGAAGGCACTGAGTGTGTGAGTGTGTGTGTGTGTATGTGAGTGTGTGTGTAACTCTTATGTCTGAGGTTAATTTTTTAATATAGTTGATTCACATCTCATTAACCCAAGGGCAGAATGTCACATAGGTGTGTGACCCAGGTCCTCAAACCCAAGTATGGGAATATCAGTATGCATTTATTATGTGGGCAGGTCACCTGGGTGGATTGATTCTCTGTTATTAGGCTGCAATATTGATAGGCAATAAAAGAACACAGTAGTCTTCTGAAAGAAAGCCGAAGCCCTTCCATCCAGAATAAAAGCAACTTTCTCATTGAGAGCAAACACTGTTATCAGTACCATGGGAATTCCTCCAAAGCTTCTGAGACTTGGACATTCTATAATGACTTCTACTTCAGAAGTTTGTAAATCATTAACAGTTATGGATTATGTGCTTAGTGTTTTCAATATAAGCCTAGTGCATTGGTCACTTTGATCTAATAGCCAATGTTTAGACCTCTGATGGACTTCTGAGATGATCTGCTTATAAAACATTGAGGGCCTTGATAATCATCTCAAATTCAAAACCCTCATTAAAAAGCTGAGGTCCAAAAGGATTTGCAAATATATCAGAGGCCCCATGTTTGTTAATGGAAGACCAATATAGGATCTAAGTCTGTAAATTTATTTCCCAAACATCATGAACATCAGATGTGTCTGGAAGCTAAGGATACTAGTTGAATTCTGGGACATAAGCTAAGGATACTAGCTGGATTCTGGATTCTATTTTACTTATAGTAAAGTAGAAAGATAGCATATGACTTAGTATCCATAATACAAAATTACATGGTTGCATATTAAAATGTCTGGGTTCAGATCTCAGCTCCTCTACTTACTATATATGGTACCTGAATTTGATGACCTAAAATTATGGATGAACGTTGCCCCTCACATCTTAAATTATATGAATTAAATATATGATATGATATCCATGAAATTCTTGGAGTAATGCCCAGAATACTGTAAGGAACCAATCTGTGTTAACTATCATCAACATAAATATCATCATCATCATCATCATCATCATCACTAGATGTGCCATGATAAAGTTAAAGAAGTTTTAAATCAACATGCAGATAAAAGTTTCATAGAACAAAATTATCTCATTTACAGGAAAGTGGATGGAATTAGAGAACATTATGCTAAATGAAATCAGCCAGTTTCAGAAAGTCAAGGGTCAGATGTTTTCTCTCATATGTATAAACCAGAGAGAGAGGCCGGTAGAAAAGTAGAGGGGGTTTGGGGGAGGCATGTTAGGAAGGGAAAAGGGATGTTGAGGAAAGAAACAGAACAGGTAATATTATGTTCATGAATAAAAGTATCACTAACAGTCTTACTAGAATGTACAAGGAGGGGGGAAGGGGATAGTGAGTTTGTATGCAGAGGGAAACACACCAAGAGACATTGTTTGCATATATTAATGAATCATTTTGAACCTCACTATGATGTATAATTGCATTTCACCAATAAAATTCTTTATAAAAATGTGAGATAATCCAGACTTAGGAGGTGAGCTAGAGTTGGAGGGAAAGGAACAAGAAAGGTGCAGTAAACTATCGTTACTGTTATTACCAAGTTAGGATCTCAAGTTAAATGGACAGGTTATTATCCTGCCTCGTGAAGCTATACCCTAAATACAATTACAAGCATCCTTATAACAGAGAGTCAGAGAGAGATTTGACACTCAGAGACACAGAAAAAATGTGAAACTGGGCCAGGGAGACATTCGATGAGCCGACATTGAAGACTTGAGTGATGTAGCCATAAGCTAAGGAATGCTGCAGCCACTAAGGCTGAAAGAGAAATCAGATTCTCCGTAGAATATCTTCTAGCCTCTATTACTATAAGAAAATAAATTTATATTGTTTTAAGCCATGCCATTTTGTGGTATTTATTACAGCAATCACAGGAAATTAATATAGAAGATTTCCTAGAAGAGGGATTTTTGAGATGTAGACCACAGGATGAGTAAAAGGTCTCTGGGCAGGTAGGAGAGTAGTGGTTTGGTACATAAATGGAAAATCTCTGACAAGGCTCTGAGCTTATAAGGCTGTGAAGATGGAGTAAGTATTATTTATAGAAGAGTTACTGGAAATAAGTTCAAGAAAATGTTAGGGGTGAGATTCACAAAACTGCGTGCTTATCTTGAGCTTGAGGATTATCCTGAAGTCAGTTTTTGAGCATACTCTTTTGACACAAATTATGGGGAATTCAAAGGCATGATCATACCTGAATAAATAAGTAAAAGAGAACCTAGTATCTCTCGTTGAAAACAAAGCAATAACCCCTCATAAGGAATCACGATGAATGGGAAAGCATATTCTTCGTAAATATGTGACTCACCAAATTGCTATTATTGGGAAATTTCTTAGGAAGTGGAGTCTGTTTTAATGTTAGCAATAGCAACAGCAATAGAATAATGCAGTCAATCAGAAATAATGATATCCTGGTAATGTCAAGTTAGCAAGAAATATCTTTGATGCCCAGATAAATAAACAAGAGCAGCAGACAAGGCACAATCTTGGCCTCTGATTAATATCGAAGGGAAGAGTCAACACTTTGCTCAAATATCTATCTTAACAGGAAAAAAAAGTTAATTTTAGTTCTTTTTCTTTCTCTTTTTAAATTTCAGTGCAATTAAGCGAGTGACTATTTATATCATTGTATTTGCTATTTATAATTTTACTCTGCTATACTATAATTGGAACCTTCCATGTGTGATTTTTTTTTAAATAAATTCATTCCAAAAACACTGCTTCAAATTTCTTGAAGTTGTAAATTCTTTCAATTTGGTAACAACCAAATCTGTTCCCAGAATGACTTTTACTGGAATTGAGGATATGTCATCAAAAGTTTGAGCAGATACATGCATTTCCAAAAAAGCCATATGATCAGAAATCAGTGGGTATTCATTTGCCATACAGTTGCTGATCTCAATAACAGAGTCATTCAGAAGAATCCAGGTACCGGGCATGACCCTGCAGTGAGTAAAGTAAGAGATGATCACCTGCCACATGATGAGCGGTGTACAAGATTTTACCAGTATTTAGCCCTGCACGCCTATGCTACACTTATTTTGTTATTTCATATTACAGAAATCCTAAGTTTAAAGAAACTTTCTAGTGTTGCAGAGGTACTTGTAGAGTTGGATTTCAGCGATTTAAATTCAGATATTGTATTTAGAGTCTTACTGGGTGAGAGGGAGATATAATCCTAGACTTCTTGTGTGGATAGTTAATGATAAAGATACATGAAATATATAAATATGCCAGGATATAATCGCATGGAGTCCCAGCACACACCTGTATTCCTGATACAGTAGTACAGTAAATGGTTCCTCATCCTTTACAACAAAGGGCAATATACAATGTTTAACATATCTCATCGTTTTGGAAGTTATTAGGCAATATTTAAGTACATACAAAAGTAGGCCAAATTGTCTGATAAACCCACATATCTATTAGCTAAATTCAACAATTTTCAACAGTTTTTCATGATTAATTGAAATTCAAGACTCACTTCATTTCATGCCTATGTTCTTCAATATGTGTCTCTAAGAAACATGGGAATCATCTCACATAACTATAATGCTATTGTAACACCTAATAAATTTATCACTAATTCCTTGGTAGGATCCAATACCCAAAGCATAACCACATTTCTCTGATTGCCTCCATAATATATTTTTATAGTAATTTTGTAAAAATGCATCAACAAATCCAGAAACAATGTCTGTTTTTTGCAATTAGCTGTTAAGCCTCTACAATCATATTGCTTTGTAAACATTTGTATAAAGGTCGGTTATATGTTAGAATAATCATATTCTTAGAGTAATGCCATTTCTCAGTTTACTTGGACATTCTAGTTTATACTTTTCCTTCACCCCAGAGAAAAGTTTATTACCACCTCTTTTCATTCAAGAAATTCCTGGTTTGGGCAATAAGATCATCAGATATTTATAACTCATTTTTTTTTGCTTATTTCAGTGATATTTTATTTAACTTTTCTAAATATTACAAATTCTTATCCCTGATTACATTCGAATTAAGCTTTCTTTGGCAAGAATACCTCATCAGCGGTTTTTCACCCTTCATTATGTCCCCAGTAAGGAGATGAGTCAAGCTTAATGTTGCTAAAATTGAACACTGAGATCAGGTGGTAATTCCTAATTCTACCATTTCAAAGAACCTCATCAACCTTCCACTCAGCAATTTCATCCTGAGCTAATTATTTGGCAAAAAGAAATTTTCCAATTCTACAATTGTGTCCACATTTAACTTGAATTCTTCTCTGAGGAAATTTCTTTTGTCATATAGAGACATTGCATTATGCTTAAATACAAATCCACATAGTGAAACATGGTAAATACTTAATATATTTATCACCAAATATCTAAATAAATGCTTAGTAACATTGTCCAACAGAACACAGCAAGAAGGTTGTTTGATTGATTGGTTGGTTTTGTTTTTTTGGGAAGTGAGAGGTAGTAGCAGATAAACAGAATTTTTTTATTTTTTTATATTTACTTTTTTCAATGGGGAGCAGTATTTTAATGACTTTGTGGGTTTTAAGCACTCAGTGTCTCAATCGATTACATTCATTCTTCTGTTTAATGCTCAAAGCGTCTCATATTTCACCAGTAGAAACTCTCTGAGGTTGAATTATTTGTCCTCGTGGTAGCTTCCTTGTATTCTGGCAGAGAAAACATTCCATACTTTTATTGTATATATCAACCATTTGCCCAAATAATACCAAGCTGACTTTTAGTAGAAAAAGATGAGACAGGGTACAATTTAGACTGTAAAGGAGCTCACTGAAATTGGAATGAGGCTGCTCCTAGGGTATATTTGTTGGAGTTCTCCAGAGGAGAAGAACCAATAGATTACATATGAGGGGATTCGTTATGCTGACCTAAATGATGAAAGGATGAACACAATAGCCATTTGCAGGCCAGGAAGCCAGATAAAATGGTGGCTTCTCAGTCCAAAAAGCTGGAGCCTGGGAACAAGGGGTGGGGGTCAGCGATGAGACCCTAATCTGGGACTAAAGGCCATAAGCTCTCTGGAGAGATGTTGGTGCAAATCCACATTCAGAGACCACAGAATCAGAGTCCGATGTTCACAGGCAACAGCAGCAGCAAAAACACAGCTACTCAAGAAAGGTGACATGCTCATACACCAGGGTTTATTTTTGCTGCATCTGCACCTCATCTATTGGAGGGTGTCGCCACATTCAGGGTAGGTTTCCTAGGTTTCCCTGCTTTGTTCATTGACCCACATGCTGAATTTCTCTGGAAACACCCAGAAGGATTCTTTACCAATTTTCTCAATCCAGTCAAATTGTTAGTCAAATTAACTATCACATTGGGGGGGGGGTATTATAAAGAATTTTCTTTAAACAAAACAGAAATCATGAGTTTATTCTGGTATTCCAGTGCAAATGTAATATTTGAAATTATACCTGTACCTTTTTTTTTCTCTAATGTGGAAAATTTTTGCAACCAGCCATCATAATTACCTATGCATTATCCTAAAATGTATTAGATTGCTTTGTACTAACAATAACTGTACTACTGTTAAGAATTAAACAGGTGTATGTATTTTAAGGTTTCTTTGCCACTCTATTTGTCCTTAGGATATATTTCATTAAGCATGCTGTTAAAATGTAGTTTTCTAAAGTAAGTAGAAATAATTATTTTTCTATATATAGCTATGTCACCAACTTGATAATAGTTTTATTTGTCTTAGTTCTGTTTCAGTTTTTAGGAATTGACATTTTTACTTCCCGTTTATTTAAATTCATTTTTTCAATCTAGAAAACATTTTATAATTCCAAAACTGAAACATTACAATAATATATATGCAAACAATTTCTACTTTCCACTTTCTTCTCCTATAGATAACCTTGTTTTATTAATTTTTATTTTATCCTTCAGGAGTTTAACAAATATGAAACTATAAATATATTTCATAGTGTTTCTCTTTCTCACTCAAAAGTTTCCATACTAAATATGACTTTGTGCATTTTATTTTTGTGCTTAATGATATATCATGGAGATTTCTCCATATAATTAAATAGATAGAGTCCTCATTCCTTTTTACAACTCTGTAATGAGAGTTCCATTGTGTATATATAACATAGCTTATCCAACTATATTATTTAATATATTATGTTCATGAATACTTGGATTATTTATTTATTTTCCTTCTTTCCTTCCGATTACAAACAACACTTCCAAAAATAACCTTATATTTACACGAATTCTTTTTTTTTTTTTTTTTTTTTTTTTGCGGTACTGGGGATTGAATTCAGGGGCATTCTACCTCCGAGCTATACCCCCAGCCCTATTTTTTATTCTTTATTTTGAAATCAAGTCTCACTAAGTTACAAAGTGTCTTACTAGGTAGCTGAGGCTGGCCGCGAACCCGGATCCTCCAGTCTCAGCCTCCCAAATGCTGGGATTACAAGCGTGCGCCACCACGCCTGGCTGAATTCATTTTTTTCTGATATATCTCTATGTGAGTTGTAGTGTACCTTTCCATAACTAAGTATTCATAGCATGTATTATTTTATTTATAAATAAAAATGATGCTCATAAAAAGTACTTTTTGCATTTCCTATGAATTTTGTTTTATTCATCCATTTATTCATTTCAAAAATCTCTTAATACATTAGGCTCTCAGAATGCCCTAACAAACAATCATGACCAAAAAAAAAAAAAAAAAAAAAAAAAAAAAACTATACTCTCAACAAAATCATATTCTACAGAGAGAAGGCAGATAGATAAAATACATAAGTAATATAGAATATTATATGATAATAACTACTATAGCATGAAAAAATATTCTTAGAAAATGATGGCCTACATGATTTTGTATATGGTGTTTATGAGATTTCTTACATCAAAAGGTGATATTGAAACCCAGTGCTGTGGTCCAAGCCCAAAATCCCATTAGTTGAGAGACTGAGAAAGGAGATTCAAGGTCACGTGCAGTAACTTACTGAGACCTTTATTCAAAAAAATTTAAAAAAACACATTTTTTTAAAAGCTGGAAGTGTATCTAAGAGGTAGAATACACTTAGGTTCAATCCAAAGTACAACAAAAGAAAGAAAAAAAAAAGGAATATTTGAGCAGATATGGGTAATTGGTAAGGTAATGATCAGTCATGCTATCAAAAACAAGAGAAATTTTAAAGACCTCCAGACCAGAGTATGCCTTCCTGTTCAAGGTCATAGGAAGACCAAGACCAGTCTGAAGGCTGAAAAAGAACAAGCAAAAGGAGGGTAAGGGTGGGAGGTTAGACACATAGCAGTAGCCAGATCACATGAGGTTTATAGGCCATTTTAAGTAAGGTTTATACTTTTTTAGTAATTAGAAATGTTCTTTATTTAAGAGACGTATACAGCCCTGTGTTTTGCATTATATTTAAATACGTGATTTTTTATACTTTTATTGATGCGTTATGGTCACATCAGAATGCAGTTCACAGTGATGGTGACAAACACACGCACAGACTTGGTGGGCTTTTCCCCTGCCCCCTCCCCACACACCCTGTTCCTCATACAGGATATTGAGATTGGCATTGGCATTCTCATTTATAGCCATAATGTCCATGGAAGTGTTTTCTTCATTAATTCTCCCTCTCCCTCCCTCCCCTAGACCATCTCCCTAGCTCCACTGAAGATTCTCCTCCATTATCTAAAGTCCCTCTGGTATCCAGATTACTCCCTAGCTTCAATATATGAGAGAAAAGACATGACCCTTCACTTTCTGTGACTAGCTAATCTCACTTAACATACTGTTCTCCAAGTCCATCCATTTAATTCTTCTTTATTGCTGAGTAGAATTCCATTGTGTGTATATCCTATAATTTTGTAATCCATTCATCTGCTGATGGACACCTAGCTTGGTTCTATGATTTGACTATTGTGAATTGTGCTGCTATAAACATGGGTGTGTATACATTACTATAACATTTTGATTTCAGTACCTTTGGAAAGTTACCCAGGAGTGATATAGCTGGATCATATGGTGGATCCATTCCCAGTTTTCTGAGGAATCTCCATACAGATTTCCATAATGGCCACACTAATTTGCAACCCCATCAATATTGGAGAAGAGTTTATGAAAGGTTTTTAAAACAGAGACCTGACATGCTCAGATATATTTTGTAACAAGATTATACGAAATGCTGTTTGGGGAATAAATAGAAGAAGAAATATCAGTTAGAGTTTATTGTAATATTCTAAGCAAGAGCTAATGGTAGTTTGTGCTTGGTTGATATGGTGAAAGTGATGAGAATAAGCCAAATTCTTGATATATTGTTTTGAAGAAGAATTATGGATCTCTCAATGAACTGGTTATAATATGTGACATGAGAGAGAAAGGGAAGAATTGTTTAGTTTGAAATGGGTACCTAGAAGGACTGAGCTACCATTGTCTTAGCTGGAGAAGTCGGGGTGGGAAGACCTAGTTCAGCTTTCTTCATGTTATATATAATTTAAGATGGCCAGTCTGCAGCTGGACATAAGAATTTAAGGTAAAAGGTTTGGACTACAGATATAAGACAAGGGGTCTAATACACACAGCTGGGATGCAACACTCCTGGACTGGTTAGAATAAACAAGTGAGTGAATATGAGTGGGAAAGAGAAAAAAATCAGTGAAAGACTCCTGAGTTTCTCCAGTGTTATGATGGAGAATAAACCAGAGAACAAGAATGAGTAGGTGATTTGAGAAAGGGAGGAGACTCAATGAAATGTGATATCTTAGAATCCCACTGCAGAAAGTACTTTAAACAGGAAAGATTGATTGGTTGTGACAAATACTGATGACAGGTAAATAAGAATGAACCACAGGATTTAGAACACTGGAGTCACTGTTGACCTGAGCAAAAGATATTTTGGTGGTGTATAAAGAATATATAATTAGAGTACCCTAAATTTTTAAAAATGGAAAGAATTGGAAATAGCAAGTATATGCATCATTTTTGAGAAGTTTTCCTACAAACAGGATGAGAGGGATGTCATTGCTAGAAAGAAAAAGTGGGGTCAAGGGAAATTTCTTTTTCAGATGGCAGAAATAATATAGTTTTTATGTCAAAGGTCATGTTCTAGAATGGGGGTGGGTAATGGTGCAGAAGAAAGAGGAGGAAAATAATGGAGAGATGCCCATGAAGAGGCATGAGGATATGAGATCTGGTGCTCAGGAGGAGAGTCCAGTCATAGAGGGGGGCACAGACAATTCATGTCTAAAAATTAATGGAAATAAAAATAGAGTTTATGAGTATAGATCACAGATGCAAAATGCAATAATCGAAGAAGTCTGTTCAAATATTCTGAGTACTTCTATTTTCTCAGGCAAAAAGTCATTATCATGATCACCCAAATGAGAAGAAAGTAGAGAACCTGGTACACAAGGAGAGAGTATGTGGAATGAATGCCTGTTAGTGCTTACCTTCACTGAGTTTCTTACTCTTGTGCTCCAAAAGCCAAGGAGTGAAAATGCCTGACCTCATTCAATAAGATGTATCCTTACTTGGTGGTTTGTTAAAATGCTGCCTCCCAAGTGATTACACTTAATAATATCAAAGCTATTCATGGTCACCTAAGGTCACAAAACTGTTCTACACTATTATTGGTTGTTACCAGTGTAGAGGAATCACAGGGCACAAGGCAGCAGGCAGGAAGGAGGATCTGCAGCCACATCCTCAGACTGGTGCTATGAACAGGACTATGTGCCGTGGACCATCCACTTCCAACACTGAACAAGCTCTTTCTGCGGTTCCACCTTGCCTTTCTCCTGTCAGCATACTTCTTACAGCTTGTTTATCATAAGGAAAGTCAATGTTAGCAGTCTAAATGAAGCATTTATCTTCAAAGACAATTACTCACTGCTCTGTGGCTTCTTATCGGAGGTGTCAGTGAAATGTGGTATCAGTGGACAAGTGGTTCAGTCCTGCTGGCCTCTGAGTTCATGTCAGCTGGCTAATTAGGAAAAATGTTTAATGTACTAAGAATCTCAGGTAGAGCCATGCCCGGTTCAAGCGGTTCTCATTAGTCCTGCGGGTTGGATGCTGGACTCCCAGGGTTTCGTGTTAGCTCTTAAGGATCCCAGAGCATCCTCTTTCCTTTGGTTCCATTTATCTTTGCTGGAGAAGCAAGGCAAACTGCAACCCTTCAGTAATAAATAGTACCAACCTGTGACCCTGGCAATGGAAATTCCATCAATAATAACTTCAAGAAAGTGCAGTTTGCTTGTTAGTTTTTCAAGAAAAAGAAAGAGCTGCAAAAAACTACAACAAACAAAAAACAACTTTACATAGAATATATTGGAAACTATATCATGAGTAGAATGGAACTACATCATAGAACCAGAAAGATGTGGTGGCCTACTGCAAAGAAGATGCTGGCTGGGAGATCTGGGATGTGATTTGTGTAATGAGTGTGTGACCTTAGGTATGTTAGGGGGCCTTATTTTTCTCATCTTCAGATGTAGATAATAGCAAAGACCTCCATGGATAGGTATAAGAATCTATTGAAATAATACATGCAACAAAACATTTGAAATTTTAGTGTCTTCTATAAATAACCTTGCCTCATTACCCCTACTTAAATTTTAATTCTTTGTCTCATGATATCAAGAGTGGCAGGGTGGAGCAGCAGAAAGAGCCCAGACTCAGAGTTCAAAGTTGATGGTAGGAAGGGAAGGAGAGAGGAAGGCAGGAAGGCAGGAAGGTAGGAAGGTAGGTAGGAAGGAAAGAAGAAAGGAAGGAAGGAAGGAAGGAAGGAAGGAAGGAAGGAAGGAAGGAAGGAAGGAAGGGAGGAAGGAAGGGAGGAAGGAAGGGAGGAAGAAAGGAAGGAAGGAAGGGAGGAAGGAAGGAAGGAAGGAAGGAAGGAAGGAAGGAAGGAAGGAAGGAAGGGAGGGAGGGAGGGAGGGAAGAAGGAAAGGAGGGAGGAAGGGAAGGAGAAAAGGAAGGAAGAAGGGAAAGATAGTGAGAAAAAAGAGGAAAAGCAAAAAGAAAGGAAGAAAAGAGATTGATTGTCAGGTTAAATGGAAATAAAAGCATAGAGAGGCAATAGCAGTGATTTTGTAGCAGAGGAACCTGGCAAAACCACTGTAACCTTGGGGAAAAGGTTCACTACATGAGTGATGTCATGGTGATAGCATGAACCTTTGATAGAATGAGAAGAAAAGGACACATCACTTTTATAAAGCATTCCTTCTCCAAAACCATAAATCCAACCTAATCATGAGAAAAAGGTAAGACAACTTATTTGGGTAGTGTGCTGCAAAATATCTAACCAGTACTCTTCAACACTACCAAAGTCAGGGAAGACAAGGAATGATAGGGAAATTGTCATGGACCAGAGACTAGGAAATATGACAATTAAATGCAACATGGTCTTCTAGATTGGAGTCTGAAACAGAAATGGAAATAAAAGATAATATCTTAATTAATTGTTGATGTATCAATAGTATCAGTTTATCAATAGTACCAAGATTGATTAGTTTTGATAAATGTAGCATAGCAATATATCAATAGTACTAATGTAAGATTTTCACAAAGGGAGAAACCAGATGAAGGACATAGGAAAACTCTTTAGAAATTCATTCATGTGTGACTGTAGACCACTGAATGTCCATAAAGGTGACCATTTAGATTAGCAATGCTCCCTTAGCATGTGTGTGTGTGTGTGTGTGTGTGTGTGTGTGTGTGTGTGTGTGTGTGTCTGTGTGTGAATGAGAGCTGAAAGTAGGAGAAAGTTGTCAGGAAAGGAGATGGGTAAACACACTTCTACCAGAGATAGACTATGCTAAAAGTCTTCTTGCCTTTATCCTTAATGGGGTACACATTGAGTCCTCCAGCCCTCCTGAGGCAGATGGTATTTCAGCTCCCTAATACGTACAGTACTCCCTTTTTGCAGACACACAGTAGGATTGCATTTCCCTCCCTCTCTAGAGACTGAAGTGAGAGCAAAAGTGATTCATGCTGCTCTGAGCTGAAAAAGCCAATGACCACTCTCCGATCACCATCTGCCCTTCTCCAGACTCCACAGTCCTGCAAGTGCATTTGCTATGCAGGAGCAGTGCACACCCACGTGAAGTACAGCTGTTCTGGAGGTACTGGGATATGAAATAGACTTTGTCAGTAACAAAAATTATTTTAACTACTGCAATTTAGGGGACTAGGATCATAGCAAAAGCTAGAGTCACTTGACTAACACCCAATCCTATGCCTGATTGTTAGAATCCAGACAAATGAAATGACCTTTAACTCTGGGACATATATTCTTATGGGAGAAGATGGACATATAGAAGATACTTAGCCTTTAGTATGAACTCCCAAAAAGGTTTGATTTCCTACCCCTTCTTGAGCTCTACTTAACCCCTGAAATTCTACTTGAGATGGATAGCTTGGATCCATTAAGAGGAGAAACTTTCTAACTAGTGGCCATTTATTTAGCACCTGTTTTTGAACACCATATAGCAGAATTTATACCAGAAGTGAAGGAGGAGGCAGTGAATAATCCCAATAGTGATGGCAGAGGAAGGAAGATGGGCAATAAATTTTAAAATAATGGACAATGCAATTAATGTGACATGACAGACTTGTAGCAGCTCTCTGAGGGCTGTGAGAGAAGTCACTGGAGGAGATGACATGGGTGTTAGAAGACAGGAGGCTGTTGTAATGACAGCAAGTAATAAGTGCCCAGCCAAGGGCACTGACAGCACTTTGTGATCCTTGTAGGAAGCTTGCAGAACACCATAATCACTGATAGCATTTGTTGAAATATTGCTGCTGGCAAGCTCTGTTCTAAATACTTTGTATGCATTGATTGATGTGATCAGCAAGACAAGTCTACGAGCTAATAAACTCACCTCCCTCTTTCTTCTTCCCATTTTACAGATAAGGAACAAGCTCAGAAAGATTAAACAATTTTCCCAAAGTTGCACAGTCAGTTATTGGTTATGCTGAGAAGTATGATTTAGAACCAAATTAATTGTGTATGTGTGTGTGTGTGTGTGTGTGTGTGTGTGTGTGTGTGTGTGTGTAATACTAGGGATTGAACCCAGAGGTATTCTACCTCTGAGCTATACCATACACCGTTTTAATTTTTTGTTTGTTTTGTTTGTTTGCTAGGTTGCTGAGAGTCTTGCTAAGTTTCTGAGGCTGTTCTTGAAAACCAGTGACTCTCCTGTTTCAGCTTCCCAAGTACTGGGATTACAGGTATATACCACCACACGTGACTAGAACCACAATTCTTAATAGAGAAAATGTCTTACACATCTGCAAAACTTAGCCCCTGTTATTCAAAAGAATGAGAATATCAAGTTCATTCAACCCCAGAAATGACTCTGATTCTCAGTCCAAGGAAATATTGAGTAATTATTTCAGTGAAAAATAATGAACAAGAATACATTATTCACTATCCTGGCATAAAGTTAGAACTGTTGATGGTTACAATAGTTTTCTAGGACTGCCCTAACAAGGTACTACAGACTGGATGGCCTTACCAACAGAACTTTGATTTCTCATATAGTTTTGGATACTAGATGTTAGAGATCAAGATGTCAACAAGTTTGCTTTCCTCTGACGGTTGTGAGGGATGGATCTATTCCAAGCCTCTCTGCTTGGCTTGCAGATGACCATCTTTTCCCTAGAACTTCACATCATCTTCACAGCATGTATTCCCATTCCCAAATTCCCTCTTCTATTTTTTCTTAATCCATGCTGAACCACCCTTATGAGCTCATTTTAGCCCTGTAAAGAACCTATCTCCAAATGCAGTCACATTCAATAGTACCAGAGGTAGCTACTTTTGATAGAATTTGGTCTATAATAATTGTTAATAACTAGAACTTTTAGCCCCCTTTGTTCCCAAAGATATATATGATATGCCTAAACCCTAGAATCTGTATATATTACCTCATCTAGTAAAAGGTATTTTGCAGGTTCTGAGATGGAAAATTATTCTGGATTATCTGTATGGAAAGAATGTAAACAAAATCCCTTCTCATAAAAAGAGGGGCCATGCCTCTAAGTCTAGTACTTGGGAGGCTGAGACAGGAGGATCACAGGTTTGAAGCCAGCCTTAGCAACTTTATGATATGCTCAGCAATTTAATGATATTCTGTTTCAAAACAAAAAGTGGGGGGCGGTGGCTGGAGACATAGCTCAGAAGGTCCCTGTGTTCAATCCTCAATATCAAATTTGAAGACACTAAATTTCTGTCTTTCAGATGGAGAAGGGGGGGGGCAAGAGTCAAGGAATGTAACCAGGTCCTAGAAGATGGGAAGAGCAAGGGATGGATCCTCCCCTGGAGTCAGTGGGAACATTCTGTGCTCACATCTTGATATATCTGCTTCAGATGTCTGAACCCCAGAACTATAAGAAAATCTGTATGGGTTGTTCTAAGATGCTACAACTCGGTAACTTGTTACAGCAGCCACAGGAAACTTATACACCAACCAGAGCTGTCAGGTCAGCAGCAGACCGCTGACTGACTTTCTGCAACACCACACATACAGAACAAGTAAGTCACAGGCTTAAATTGGCCAGGGAGGAGAAATAGCCCGGGGTTCCTCTGAATGGCATTCATCCCTTCTCACAGAAGAGCAAGTTCCATGAACACTGAGTCAGAGGTTTG
Organism: Graphiurus murinus; assembly: GCA_004027655.1. NCBI lineage: Eukaryota > Metazoa > Chordata > Mammalia > Rodentia > Gliridae > Graphiurus > Graphiurus murinus. Next base: position 81,099 of record PVLC010001988.1, read on the forward strand.
TCAGCATTCCAGAGAACTCTGGGGAAGAGACACCTAGCTGTGGACCATCGAAGACTGGAGGGAATGGAGTGGGAATTGGGAAAGGGTTAAATGAGAGATGTGTGCCTCTACCAGTTTGCACCTAACAAAGATGTATGATTACAATGCATCAATAAAAAAATTATTAAAAAAGATGACTGGAGGGCACTCAGGAGAAGAAGACAGGGCTGGGACTGAGCACACACAATGTTTTAAAGCTGGTACAAGGTGAAAAGAAAGAGTTTAGGCTACAAATCAGCAATTAGACAGAATGAGAAGGAATAAGCGAAAACCTTCTGACCTTATTTCAGTAAAAACCAACAAGTTTGCACTGATAGAGTTTAGGGGCAGATAACAATGATAATCACAGATAATAACTGACCCTCGTGTGTGTGTGTGTGTGTGTGTGTGTGTGTGTGTGTGTGTGTGTGTGTTATCCTGAAATCATCACCATCAAATCTTCACATGGGTGATATAGTGCATTCCTCACAGTTTCCTAGTGAGGTAAAGTGGAGAGATGATGAGGCCATGTCCTACGCTAGAGGCAAATAAGTGACATAAAATCGTCCTAAGAAGAATGCTAACATGAACACAAAGTTAACTGATCGAAGAAGTGGGATCTCTTTAAGGAGACACAGAAAAGGGCCCTGTGGCTCTCCCCAGATGTGTCCTGCCCCAGTGCTGTTCCTGTCTTCTCATCACCCGAATGCCTCCTCTTCTCTACTATCCCCACGTCAAACAGTTCTGCCTTGAGTTCCACTTTAGGATTCTCTGCTGACTGATGCTGTGCATAACCTTCAGAAAGCTAATTAAATCCCATATCTCAATTTCCTTGATTGGCTTAAATAGCAGCTAATTGATCAGAGTTTTCTGGAGATTAAAGAAAGGTACCCATTAGTCACAAGGAAAAGGGTCTGTTATTAGTCTGATGACAGAAGGCTTTCTGAATGTAAGACACGACCAGAGTCCCTGACTGTCTTCCTGTCAGGTGCCAAACCCTGCCTGTTGCCTTTGCAGACTCACTCAGTCCTTATTTATGCTGATGGCCCTAAGTGGAAAGCAAGTTGAACAGGGAGGAGTCCCCCCTGTGTCACCTAAAACAGAATCTTTTTATCTTCATGATTCATTATGTCAACACTGAAATTTGGCTTAAGGGAAACCCATCCCTTCTTTTCTGACTAATCTCTACATGACCCTCCTCTTCCTCTTCCTCTTCACCCCTTTCTTCATTATCTTCCTCCTGCAGTGAACATCTTTCCAGGATTTATCATATTCATGAGGCACCACCCTATACATTGACCTGGGAGTCCTAGCAGAGAAGGGCTACGGCAGTAGCATAAAGAGGGACCAAGAAGGGACATAAGAGGCCTCAAAAAGGACCCACAAAATGGACTTAACAAAAACTTGACAGCCAGACCTGAGCTGAGAAGCTGATATATAGTAGAAGGAGATTGGGGGAGGGAGGGAGGGAGGGAGAGAGAAAGAAAGGAGAACTGATGAAGGAAATAGTTCAGATGATGCTATTCCTTTATATGAAGCTATCACTACTGATCTAAGTAACATGTACAGGAAGGGGGGGGAATGGGGTGAGATCCATCAAGAAATACACCAAGTGCTGAGTGCATATATTAATGTATCACTGTGAGTCTCATTATGATGTATAATTATAATGCACCAATAAAAGTATATTTAAAAAAATAATAGCTGCAGGCTAAAAACAGCAATCTATACTATGTTTCTATTTATCCAGATGGGGTGAATGTACTAAAAATAGCTGGTATGGGTCATGCCTTGAGCTCTAGTTTTATGTGCCATATATATGTTTACTGGATTCTCCTAACAAACACAAACCTCTCGGTAAACCACATAAATGTATCATTATCTCTGCTTTGCATTTGTGAGAACCATGAAGGGAGAAGTGGAATCACTCAGAGTCACATCACTGGTGAGAAGCAGGTTTTGAAACATTTCCGTGTGAGACAGAATCCTGGCTCTTTCCACAACACCAATTTGCCTCCAAATCTCTGTGTGAGTCTGAGACAAAGAAATAGAAGGTAATTACCCAGGTCAGGAAGCAATGGATAAAGGTAAACCATGCTTACATAAGATTCTGTTATTCTCAGAACAAGCCTAGGACAAAGACAATAATCTCCCCATCTCAGGGTGGAGGAAGCTGAGTCTCGAAAAATCCACTCATTTGCAGGCACCTATGGTAAGCACCACTGCTGAGATTGTGCCACACCCCCAATTCTGCTTTCCCCACTTCTTTGGTTTCAGATCACACTTCATCTAATGCATAGCCAACACACCCATCAAGATTTGGTCCCATTATCTTGCCCTATGGAATAGAATAATTTAAAGTGTAAAACAATGATTCTTTAATATTGTCAGACCTTCTTGGGGTCCAACTGCATCACTGAAAAGGTGGGCGAAGCTTGGAACCTGAGTCTTGCAGGACTATCTCCAAGTCCAGCCAGTTCAGCACCCAAGTCCTATCCCAAAGCAAGGATGACTCATGAGGTGCTTGTTTTCCCTTTTTCTTTTTTCCAGATCCCTCTACATTGAGTCCATCTGTTCTACATTTGAATATATCTTGACACTATCACTTCAACTGCTTGTACCACAGCAGCCATGCTCCAAGAAACTATTCTTAATTTATTTCTGGTCTTCCTGCTTCTAATCTTTTCCCCTCCAATGGTCAATGGTATTTGCTGATCCAATATCTCACTTTGCACTTCTTCCTTACAGAGCACTAAGTTATTGGAAACACTAGCATATGAAGAAGAAGAAGGAGGAGGAGGAGGAGGAGGAGGAGGAGGGGATGAGGAGGAGGAGAGGAGAAGGAGAGGAGGAAGAGAGGAGGAGGAGAGGAGGATACAAACCTATAAATCCTGCCTTCTTTGCTGTCAGGGATAGACATCTGATGCTGTTCTGCCAATGTAACATAAACTGTGCTCTCTTTCTGGTTTATAGGAAAGATTAGTTTCCCAGCCACAGGAACCTTTTTCTGTCATATTTCCTCCTTCATTCTGATAGGCGTATAGAATCAATGTCAGGGAACAGAGAGCTAGTTTGTAGTTTCAGTGATAAGAATTGCATACTTTAAGTGGTGGAGCAGAAAGCTAGAAAGGTCTCTGTCCCTCCCGACTTTATTTATTTACTTATTTATTTATTTATTTATTTGCGGTGCTGGGGATTAAATCCAGGGGCATTCTACCTCTGTGCTGCACTCCCAGCCCTATTTTTTATTCTTTATTTTGAAACCGGGTGTCACTAAGTTGCGGAATGCCTCACTAGGTAGCTGAGACTGGCCTCAAACCCGGATCCTCCGGTCTCCGCCTCCCAAATGCTGGGATTACAAGCGTGGGCCACCATGCCCACCTCCTCCCAACTTTATTTATCCACTGCACAAGTCCTGGATTGCTGTGGATACTCACATTTAAATTGCACTCAGAATATAATGCTAGAAGGAGGGAGACTAGATAGGAGATAATTGTTTGGTCTCAGTACTAACCTCTAAGAACTCTTCATATTCGAATACATTAATGTTCTGTCACAGTAATCATTTCAATTGCCAGTGACAAGACTTTTGAATTGGTTTACATATTATTCAATAGGCTAAACTAATTTGGTCTGTCTTAACGAGGGTTTTGTTGTCTGTTCACTTGGCTAGGCAGAACTACATTTCCCAGATTTCCTTTCTCATGTTTTCCCAGTTATCATGGCCACAAGGAAGATTCTTGGGAGAGTTGGGAGGGTGCAGGGGAAACCATTTGAAGCCCCTACATTTTGTTGCTGATCTGCTGAATTGCTTAATTGGCATAAAGCAGCAGCTGTATCTGTGATTGCTCAGCCTTCTCTGGGATTCCTCTTTCAGTTTCTCTAGCTCCAGCTCAGCTGTATGTTTAGCTCTGTGCTGATTTCTCCTAGGGTCTGAAAATACCCTTCCTACCACGAAGGTCAGAGAGAATAAGAATGGAATGAAGTTTCATCATAGCCCAGGAGGGTTCTGTCTCATACTTGTGGGTTCCTGACTGCTCATCACCTTCCTTTCCCAAATGCCTACATGTGGACTTCAGGATACAAGTCCAAATTTGAAGATTCCCTTACAGATAGCATTTAGCCAGCTCCACAATCATAGATGGCCAATTCCCTGTAATATGTCCCTTAATGCTATCTATCTATCTATCTATCTATCTATCTATCTATCTATCTATCTATCTATCCATGCATCTATCCTAGAGGTTCTATTTCTTTGGTTTAACTCTGGCTGATGCCAGTTAATACTTTATAAGCTACCTACTAAGCTCTAGACACTGTTCTGAATGTTTTGCACTCATGTACACTTCATGATAGCCCTGACAAGTCAAGGAGAGTCATTTCCCTATTTCATGACAAGGACATGGAAGTACAGATAGGTCACATATGTTTCCCAGTCTACACAGCTAGCAAACAGCAGGGTTAGATCAAACTTGGAAAAGTGAACTCCAGATAAGGCATGTTAACTGCTACTCAAAATCAAGATCAAATAAAGTTAATTGACAGAGCTAATATTGCCACTGGATCCTTGACTTTTAATCTGATCACAAAAGAAACAGGGTTCATGGGTGAAGCAATATGTGTACAAAAGAAAGAAGAAATGCAGGCAGTAAACATAGATTGAGTACTCTGTGTTCCAGGGACTTTGATAACTTATGTAATAACCAGAATGATTTGACTCTAACTTATGTGATATCCAGAATATTCACCTTTTTCAAGAATGTAGAACCTAGCGGAAAAAGCTGCCCAGGAACCTGCCTGCTGAGATGCTTCAAATTCAGGATGACCCCTCCCTCAGGCTAACCCACCTGGTACCCTAAACTTGCCCCCTAAATGGTAGAATTCTAGTTCTCCAACCTGGTTCATATCTTGGATGCCCTTGCTTTGATTTCTTTCCAACAGCCCCTGCCTGGCCTATGTGAAAAAAAGTAATATGAGCCGGGCGTGGTGGCGCACGCTTGTAATCCCAGCATTCGGGAGGCTGAGACCGGAGGATCCGGGTTCCCGGCCAGCCTCAGCTACCTAGTGAGGCACTCCGCAACTTAGTGAGACTCGGTTTCAAAATAAAGAATAAAAAATGGGGCTGGGGGTATAGCTTGGAGGTAGAATGCCCCTGAGTTCAATCCCCAGTACCGCCAAAAAAAAAAAAAAAAAAGTAATATGTTTAGGTTCTGACTTTTTGACCCAGGAAAAGATTTCTGCTCCCTCAACCTGAACCTCAACCAAAGAGCTTCAATTCTATCTGCATATGTATAATGCCAGTAAACAAAGGTAGAGAGAAGTGGATGGAATTAGCAAAGCACCACATTCAAACTAACCTCAATGAGCCAAATCCCAGGTGACATATTTGAACATTCTGTTTTGGGCTAATTATTAAGTGAGGTTGTTTTGTAGGCCAAAAACCATGACTAGATTTTCAGAAGGAACTGTGAGTTAGTTGGCTCCAGTTTTTCAAGGGCTTTAAGATGTGTCATTAGGTTATTTATTGGGAGATTTTCTTTTCTTTATATGTGGGCACTCAGTGCTATGAATTTGGGCAAATGAACAAAATAAATACAAATGGCCAATAAATGTACAAAAAATATTAAACATCATTACAATCATTGAGATGCAAATCAAAACTACCCTGAGATTTCACTTAACCCCATTTAGAATGGCAATCATTAAAAACATAACAACAAATGCTCATGAGAGTGTGAAATGGGAATGCTAATACATTGTTGATGGGATTGCAGATTAGTGGAACTACTTTGGAAAACAGTGTGGAGGCTCCTCAGACGAATAGGAATGAATCTACCATATAATCCAGCAATACCACTTCTGGGTATCTACCCAAAAGAATGGAAACCAAACTATCAGACTAATGTATGCATATCTATGTTTATGGCTGCATAATTCACAATTGCCAAACTATGGAACCAGCCTAGATGTCCATCAACAGATGAATGGATTACAACACTATGGGATATGTACACAATGGAATTTTACTCAGTCATAAAGGAGAATAAAATCATGTCATTTGCAGGGAAATGAATAGAACTGGAAAACATTATGCTAAGTGAGATTAGTTAGTCACAGAAAGAAATCGGATGTTTTCCCTAATATGTGGAAGCTAGGGTGAAAGTGGGTCATAGAAGGGACTCTAGACCAAGAAGGAGAAAACTTAGATGAGCAAAGAAGGCAACCTAACTGAAGGTGATGGGAGGGGAGCAGAGGAAAACACCCTAATGCACAAGATGTACATTCACAAACATATCAAAATCAATCACTAAGGCAAACATGAGAAGGAGGGAGGGAGGAGGGAATAGGGTGGGAATTGGAAAAGAGTGCTGTGTTAAATGAGTGCTGTGTGCATGTATGCTTCTACCAGCTTGTACCTCATTAAGATGTAAGATTACAATGCACCAATAAAAAAAAAAAAGAATGCTAAGAAAGAAAGAAAGAAAATTCTGAGTAGAACTCAGATTTATTTTGAGAGGACAGGACAGAGTCAAGGAAGAGAGATTAGTTGATTAGCATGACAGTTACATAGATATGCCTCCTAATCTATAATAATACATATGCAAATATATAATAATAAAAATGTAAAACTTGATCCAATGCCTGCAGGTTATTTTTAAAGGATCAGACTTAACTTCTTACTTAGGTAGAGTATCATCTTAAATGACTCAACATGAGTCGACCATTCCCCTCTATCCCTGTTGTCAAGTTAGTGATTTGTAGAACTAGGTCTCCTGTCTATGGGTTACTGGACAAGATAAAGCTGAAGGATGCCTGAAATCCAGCCAGAATGACATAGTGAAAAATGGAACATCATACTTAAATTCATGGCAGCGGTCTACTATGGTTTCGTTATTACCTATTCTTCAGAAATCTTTTTTTTTTTTTCTTCAAGTTTTTAAGGTTGTTAATCCCATCCCTTTGATCAGCTTTCTGTTTCCTTAGAAAGAATGCCTGTCACACAGAGAGAACAGTGTGGCGAGGGAGATAGAGTTGTGAGCCAGGATTCCGGAGCACGATGTCCACTTCCTTCTTTCATCTCTGATTCCCAGGGTGACCTTGGGCAAATCGCTTAAATTATCTAGGCTTTCTTTTCCTCCCTTTGAGAAGCAGAGGAACCTTAGCCTATGTTATGAGCAGGGTGAAGGAAAGGGAGATAAGGCTTTAAGGATTTCAGGTTTAGTGAACGGAAAAAATACCTCAGGAAAAATAAAATTACCATGCACACACATAAAATGTAATTTATGGCAAAGTCTGTAAAAGCTGGGTGAAGTTTCTCTCTATATTATACACAAAGGTATAAACTGGAAGATTCCTGACCCAGTTCAGAATCCCTTTCATTTCTGGATTTTAGTTTTAGTCAAAACATGATTAGTCTGTATTTTTACTCAGCTCTGTACAATAGCCCAATCACAAAAAACAAGGAAACTGAAATCTATCCTTTCTTCCTTGGAGTTAAGAAATGCAAAGGTCAGACCATACTTTTACATTTGAATTCTCCTAGGCAAAAGGGAAGGAAGTATTTAGGATGTTTCATCTCATGTCCATTATCTTGGTATTCCCTTGCTTCGTGCTCATAGCACGGGAGACATGTTGCCAGGTCATAATAGGTCATGGGACACAGAGGCTTGGAGCCTGGAGACTCAAAGAGTAGTCTGTGGACCAGTTGCTTCAGCTTCTTGAGGGAACTGGTTAGAAATACAGAATCTCAGGCCTCATTCTAGATCTGCTGATTCTGAAAGTGCACTTTAACATGCTCTTCAGGTCACAAACATATCAAAGTCAATCACTAAACTGAACTTGAGGAGGGAGGGCAAGAGAGTGGGGCAGATATTGTGGAAGGGTTAAATGAGAAATGTGTGCATGTATGCCTTTACCAGTTTGTATCTAACAAAGAAATATGATTACAATGCATCAATAAACACACACACACACACACAGACACTCCTGAAGTCAAACAATCTAAGTTCAATTTGTAGTCTGGCTACTTAGTTGTTATATGATCTTGGGAATATATTCAACTTTATAAGCCTTAAGTTTTTTTGGCTTGGAATTTTGAGAAAATAAGAGTACTTGCCTCTTAGTTCCTTTTGAAAATTAACTAGAGCTCTTCATTTCATTTCCTATTAATTGAGTAACTCAATTAATTTTAATTTATCAATGACTATTGTTATTAATTGGCACTAGCATATAGCTCCAGCCACATGAGAAGCTAATAATCTCAAATACATGTGGACCAGTGAATACATTGACCTGCTACAGGTACCTTAAGACATTTTTGTTCAAGGTATTTTGCCAGATATCCATGGTTTTCCACCTATAAGACATCACCTTTCACCCCTAGGCACCAGAAAGAGAAAAGACCTGAAGATTAAAACCACATCTGTACCTACCCAAACTGTGCACAGAAATACTATCAGTTGAATGGAAATATCAATGAATATAACCAGAGAGTTTTCAATTATTATAGACACTGTTTTATTTTCATTTTGTTTTGTTTTTCCCATTTCTTATTTGAAAGCCTGTGATTCTGGCCAAAAAAAAAAAAAAAAAATGCTTAAATATTTTAAGCTCACAGATACTTGAGTAAGTAGATCCCAAGTCAGAACAGGGCCCAGATGTTTATGGGAATATTAGTCAAAACAGAAGTAGATCCAGACTAGAAATTCAAGACCTGCTGAATTAAAGTAACTGGGGGCAGAGCAAAGGGAGAGGTGGATTTTGTCAAATGAGCTACTGAGTGGAAAAATGAGAACACAAGATTTCACCAGTTCAGCCAGGAAGGAAATTTGGGAAATGATAGGTCTCCTGTATTGTTTTCTCCTAAATCACTCTTCTACTTGGCTTTTAATCTTGTCTCTTCCCTCTCTGTCAGATGTATCAGTTTTAAAGTCCTAGAGTTCTAACTTCAAACTTTTTATTATCCCTCCCAACTATCTTTTCTTAGGTGACTTTATGTAACTTATTTTCTTTAAATATCATCAACACAGGGAAGATCTCAAATGTGTTTTTTGTCCCCCCACCCCACCCGAGGTCTTCCTTGAGTCCCAGGCCAGGTAAGATGTCTTCTCAGCATTTCCACCTACAGATCCAGTAAGGTTTAAACTCAACTCAACCTAAGTAGAGCACATGTTTCCCATGCTACCCCTGCTCTACAAAAATCCCCCTCTCCAAGCCGGGCGTGGTGGTGCACGCTTGTAATCCCAGCATTCGGGAGGCTGAGTCCGGAGGATCCGGGTTCACGGCCAGCTTCAGCTATGTAGTGAGACACTCCGCAACTTAGTGAGACTTGGTTTCAAAATAAAGAATAAAAAATAGGGCTGGGGGTATAGCTCGGAGGTAGAATGCCCCTGAGATCAATCCCCAGTACCACACACACAAAAAAAATCCCCCTCTCCCCTTGGCCTCCCCATCTCACCAAATAGTATCAGCATCAGCCCTGTTATTCAGGCCCCAAGCAAGAAGCAGTCTTGCATGTTTTTCTCTTTCTGTGACCTCAGTCCTGTCCATCAGCAGGTCCTGTGAGCCCTCTATGATTTGAGCCTAGAATGTTCTCTTAAATCATATATGTTGAAAGCATTCCCTGAATGCAGCAAGGTTCAGAGGTGGAGCAAGGCTGGAGGAGGTAGGCCATTGGAAGTATGGCTGTTGGAAGTACATATGTCCCTACACCCTTCTTCTTACTCTTTCTGCTTCTAGCTGCCATGATGTGAGAGCCTTGGAGTGAGCCAACTATGGATTGAACCTCCCAAACTCTAACCCTAAGTATAATTTTCCTCATCTAAATTGTGCTAGTCAAGTATTTTGGCTCCAGTGATGGAAAAATTGACTAAAACATTATTCTTCAAAAATCCATTCCAAATCATGCCTTTTTGCACCATCTTTACCACTGAGATCTGAATCCAGTCTGTACAGTCCAGTGTCAGCATCCTGACTGGCATCCTCCTGTCCATACAGGTGCCTTGCAGTCTTTTCTCCTCACAGAAGCTGGATGGAGCAGATTGCCTAATCTTTTCCTAATGAAAATCACTGCACAAAACCATGCCCAAGGTCTGACTCTATCCTTCAAGGCGTTTCATGACATGGCACCCACTTCTGTAATGAACTTCCTCTCCAGCCATTCAGTTTCTCATCCGTGCTGAATCTTCTGCTACCCCTGGAATAGCCTACTAGCTACATTCATTTGAGTCCTCTGTGTCTTCTTTTCTTCTATTTGGAGTTCTCTCTCTCTCTCTCTCTCTCAGATTTTCACATAACTTCCTTCTTCCCACCCTTCAGTCAACATAAATGTCATCTCAGAACATCCCACCCCCAGCTAAGGAAACATCCTTGGTCATTTCAACACACTAGTTAATTTTCTCTTTTTCATAGTACTTATCTAGTGCTTTTCAGGACCTAACATTTTTTTCATGATTTATTTTTTGATTGTATGTTTACTTCTCTTTCTTCCTCTAGATGGTAAGCTCTCTGACAACAAAAGTTTGTTCTCTTTTGTTTGCACCAACGCCTAGAACACAGTCTTGCATATAGTAAGTACAGCCATCAGCCTTATCTCTAGGGGACACATTCCCAGGCTCACAGTGGATGTTTGAAACTGTGGATAGTACCAAACTCTATGCACACTATGTTTTATAATATACACATACCTACCTTTGATAATGTTTATTTAATAAGTTAGGTACAGGTACAGTGATGTATTATAAATAATAAATTACTAGTCATTTGTTAAAATTAAAATAGAACAGTTATAACAATATACTTTAATAAAAGTTACTTGTGAAAGTAGTCTCTCCTCTCTCTCTCTCTCTCTCTCTCTCTCTCTCTCTCTCTCTCTCTCTCTCTTAAAATATTATATTGTACTACTCCTTTTCTTACAATGATTATGTGGGATGACACAATGACTATGTGATGAGGTGAGGTGAATGATGTAGCCTCCTACAATAGAGTTTCTTGAACCCAAGCAGTATGATGCCACAATAGTTTATCTGATATGATTACTAAGTAACTCACTGAAAGGCAGCCTATACAGGGTGGATACACTGGAATAGAGATGATTCATGACCCTGAGCTGAGTGGAGAAAAACAGTACAATATTTTACGACACTACTCAGAATGATGTGCAAGTTAAAACAGAGGAATTATCCAATTCTGGAAACTTCCATTTAATTTTTTTTGAGGTACTGGGGATTGAACTCAGGGGCATTCTACCTCAAAGCTATACCCCCAGCCCTTATTTTTTATTCTTTATTTTGAAACAGGGTCTCACTAAGTTGCAGAGTGCCTCACTAGGTAGCTGAGGCTAGCCGCGAACCCGGATCCTCCGGTCTCAGCCTCCCAAATGCTGGGATTACAAGCGTGCGCCACCACACCCAGCTCCATTTAAAGTTTTGGAACCATGTTTGTCTGCAAATAACTGGAACCATAAAAGGGAGAACTAGATGAAGGAGGAAATATATACTTATAATACAACTATGTGTCTGCTGATCAATTGATCTCTCTTTGCATGTGCAGACTCAGCCTACTATATTTATCCTGTCTTATATCTGAAAACAGCTGATCTCTGTGTTTTACTACAGAGACAATGCTTAATATCAGTAGGGGAACACTGCGCTTTCTAGAACAAGGGTGAAATGTTTTTATGAAGAGTTTGAAATATGAATACAAAGCTTCTGTGTACATGCCTTAACTGTTCATTCCTTTAAGACATTATACAGAAAATCTGTTTATACAAAAAGATGATGTATCCAAAAATAGATTTTAAAAAACATCATTATGTATTCATCAAAAGAAAGAAACTGCGTGTTTCATCTTGTTGGGTATTTAAGAATAATCTGTTCAGTGACACTGGTAAGGATGGAGAATTGGAATGAAAATTGCTCTTGGAATAAAAGCAGTGAACTGGAAAGCATAAAATAAAATGTTTTCATTTTCTATTTCTCAGGATCAGTGAAAAGAAGCTAGTATTAGATACATTCTATAATGTGCAAAATCTGGGAATGAATGGTAAGCTTCATGAAGACAAAGGCGCTATTGCCACCTCTTGTTTACTCCTGAGCTCAAGACATGGGGAATAGTAAGAATTTAGTAAATCTTTTGTGAACCCCACTATAAATGGTGTTTTGATGTTGCTAGCACTGGACATTTTATTTTATAAGCACCTGTAATGTACCAAGTACAGCACTAATGGCTTGTAAAACAAAGCAATAAAAGATCAGCACTTCATGATGCAGAGAATCAAGAGGGACTCTGTAGACCTTTCTCATATAGGAGAATACCTCTCTGTGACCCTGGGCAGGTCACATAGCTTCTCAAAGCTTTAGCTTCTTCATATGAACAGGGAAATCACAGATCTATATAATGATAGTAGCTACAGTTGCTCTTGACATGAGCTGAGTGTGATTCTCTACATGTATAATTTAACATAATCCCCACAATAGGCACACAAAACATGTGTCATGTTCTTCTTATCAATGTAGCCCTAGAGAGGTTATGACGTTCACATTCTGTACAAGTTCAGGGATTCTGGACTTGAGTCTGGATACTCCTGACTACTAAGCACATGTATTTGGATCTTCACCCCCAGCCTCTCCTCTAGAACAATCACATTCCAAGATCGCACTGTCATTCCTAACCCTAACTGGTCTTTTCATCTGGGGACTTAGTGTCTCCTCCCCTTTAGAGAATATTCTCATATATATTCCTTATCCATCCTAGTTTTATCAGAACCTACTCTCCATAGGTTCCATTGGTTTTCCATGGTGAGGAATCAAGTGGCCATGGAAAAGCTCAAGTGGGGAGTGATCGCTTGTCTCTCCCTAAAGGAATGCTGTAATATCTATTTTTATAGAGAACCAGGTCACTTTGAAATGCACAAATGAAACTAATTTTCCGAAGTGAAAATGATAGTGCTAACGAGGTGATAATGATAATATAAAGATGATAGCAACAACATCAATACAATGAGCACAGCAATCGTGAGAACATTGAGACTATGGCCTCATAGCCTAGAGAGATAACAAATCCTTTCTGAGAATTTGCCACTAGACTGAGGAGCTTTATGTATCAGCCTTTTACCTGAATGTCCCAGTCTCTGAACCTCTTTTTTCTCTCTTATCCTTAAAATGGGAATAATAACTCTTACCTGATAGACCATGATATGGTGATCATTCAAAGAGTAACTACATTGAAGGGGTCAGCCACTAGCTCAACAAATGTTTGCCTCCAACCCCTTAAACTCTAAAACAGTGACCTTTTCATAATTGTCTGTGTGGTTATTGAATTGATGGTTCATTCAACAAATAGATGCTACATGTATACTATGTGACAGGTATTTTTCTAAGCTGGTGATATAAGACCAAACAAAACTATGAAAATATCTGCTATACTGTTGCTCATATTCTAGGAAGAGAAGTGAGGCCCAATACCTAGTTAATATAGAGTGTGACCATAAAGGATCTGAAGACAAACAAAACAAGCTAAGAGGATTGAAGGTAATGGAGGGGAGCCAGGTATTTTAATTGGATGATCAGATTCAACTTCCTTCAAGAGGTGATACTGGAGCAAAGACGTAAGGCTGGAGAAATCACAAGCTATACAAAGACTCAAAGACAGAGTAGTCTGAGGCAGGGAGAGGAACAGGTACACGAACTGAGGTGGGCGTGGGGTGAGTGGGATCCAGGACAACAGGAAGAACCGTGTATTTAGAGCTGTGCAGGAAAGGAGAAGAGAGACAGCAAGAGAAGTCAAGGAGCGAGTTGGCAGGGGGCAGGGCTCTAGGCCATCAAAGGAACTTCTTTGGATATCTTTTCCAAGTGTAATAGAAACTACTGGAGATTCCATTCAGTGTCAGTTTATAAAGTACTTTAAGCCAGAACTGGGGTCTGGATAAATCATGAATACCAGGACATCATAAAGTTGAACATGCTGTCAAAAGCTACACCTGAAACAAATTGATTTTGTTTTGACCCGAATGAGACCAAGACAGAATAATTCTAAGTCCAAAGGAGTACATTCAAGAACATCTTTCATGGGGCCCAGATGAGGATACAACTCACAAACATATCCAAGATCTAAGGCAGATGACATGAGATGTTACACGGTGAGTTAAGGTGAATCCAGCTGTTCCTTTGCAGATTCCTTTCTAAACAGGTGCCTGTGTGTGAGAAGGAGCTAAAATCTATTGAATGCACTGGGCTAGTGCTTCACAAACATTTCCTTTCCGTCCCACAGCAGCTTCATGAGTAGAGGTTCCAATCCAGTTTTTATAAATGAAGAGTCTGGGATAGGGAAGTGAGAGATTTATTCAAGGTCCCAGGTTGGGAGCCTTGATTCCCAGACATGAAACCATCTTCCTCCTGCACACCCCACTGACCTGTGAACCAGAACACTTCCTGTTTGCCCCTCTCACTGTTCAGTAATAAATCTGCCAAATAATGATTCAGTGCCAATAATAACCACCCCCAACTACAGAGGCTTTTGCAGGTTAGTCAGTTCTTTCACACTTGTTATCTTGTTCCTCCTGTGAGCTGGTTCACACCCTCCCTGCGTTTTATTTTCACAAGCATGGCAGCTACAGGATGTGATAAATACCGTGAACAAGGAAACATTTAGCCTAAGCTAACTATTATCGACAGCATCTGTGACGGATGACTTAATATAACCCCCGAAAAGCCCTATGTGATGACTAATTTGTGGTTAAAGGTAGTTGGAAATTTACTTTGTAAAAAATTACATGGAAGTAACTCGATTAACTTTGAAAGAGAGGAAGAGAGAAAGAGGGAGATAGAAAGCCAACAAAAATACACACGTAGTGATTTATACCTCTTTGCAGGGGTAGCAATAAAGATAAGAATTACAACCTCAAGAGCAGTTGAAGAGGGAATGAACATGTTTCACTTTGCATACGGGATGCAGAAAATGGATCGGTGCAAAGAAATGTGAATAGGAAAGCACTGGGGCTCCATGGACCCAAAGAAATACTGTGTTTTAGACAAGAAGCAATCTTCCAGCCATCTTGTCCAACCTCCTTGGTTAACTGATAAGGAAACTGAGGCATTCATAAGAGTGTCTGATTTGGAGTCCACTGAGGCAGGGTCTTTGTGGCAGGACAGAAAACACCCAGTACTTTGTCTGGCATATGATGGATATTAGTATTGTTTCGCCACAGGAAAGCCATACTTCACACGCCCCAAAAAGAAAATTGTAAGATTGACGCTGACCCCATAGGAAAAGAATCAAGCCATATATTTATTGTACTTAGGTTTATAAATAGATAAAGCCTCAGGATTCTATTCTGGATCATCCTAAAATAAAATAAAACTGCTACATGTTCATCTTTTCTTTGCTTGGATACCCTTGCTGAATTTATCTCCACTTTCCTTAAATACAGTGTAATTTGTGACCTTGCATAAGGCACGATGCCTGAGTGGGGCTGGGAGAGGGACCAGAAAGATACTAAGCACAGGCCAAGGACAAAATCAAACATCTCTGGCAGGTGGAAAGCCTGCCCAGCTGTGAGCACGTCTATGGACTTAAAACTTTTTTCTCTATGAGCTCTGTTAGCTCTACAAAGGCTGATGGATGGAATCTCACAAGATTGTAGCTGGAGGCTCTCTGCTTCCTCCTGTCTCTTTCTGCATGACTCCCTTTGCCCTTCAGAATACAGTCTGAACTGCGGCCTTCAGCACAGACTGCAACTGCCCTCAGCCTCCAGGCGGTCCTGGCCATGTTCTCCTTTCTCTACCTTAAACATGTCACGCTGTATCCTGTCTTGGTATATCTGCCCATATTGTGACCTCTCCTAAATTATTTTCCCAAAAGGACTACTCTGACCCTTCAGGTTTTTGCTCAATGTTAACCTCCCTAGAAGAAATTTCTGTGGCTATCTCTTTAATATTTGCTTTTTATTGTGTTGTTTGGGTTTTGATACTGGAAATTGAACCCAGGAGTACTCTACCTCCAAACTACACTTTCAGCCCTTTGTACTTTTTCTTTTGAAACAGGGTCTCCCTAAGGTGCTGAGGGTTTGCTAAGTTGCAGAGGCTAGCCTAGAACCTGGGATCTTCCTCTCTCAGCCTCTCAAGTACTAGGACTACAGACAGGCATCTCCATGCCTAGAGAATCTTTCTTTTTTAAAAATTACATTACTTTATTTTTTTATTTATTGGTGCATTATAATCATATCTCATTGGAAGGTAAAGGATGGTAGAGGCATATATGCACACACCACTTATTTAGCTCTTACCCAAGTCCTACCCCCTTCCGTCTCCCCTTCTTCCTTCTCGTGTTTGGCTTAGTGACTGAATTTGATATGTTTGTGAATGTACATCATGTGCATTAGGGTGTTTCCATCTTCACTCCTCCCATCTCCCTCAGTCTAGACAAAGAAGGAGAAACCTTAGATGAGAATCTCTTTTCAAGTAATGTATACTCCCACCTTGTCTTTGTTGAGCTCCCCCAGGGTTCTTCTTAAAGTCACCTTATTGAAGATCTCCACCTGTGTTGCTATTTCTTTGCTTGCTCATTTGTTACCTCCATTGCTAGAAATTAAATGGAGAGACTGTTAGTTTCTCTGTCGTTTTCCTTTTCTTTTCCTTTTTGTTTTTCTTTTCCAGGTGCATTGTAATTTCCCATGATATTGGAGTACAGAGTGCTAGACAAATAAACGTGCACAACTCTCGGTGCCCTGCCTACCATGCCCTCCCTCTACCACCCTCCCCGGGCATGTCTTTGATATTGGAATCCCTATGTGAGCTGGTTTCCTTGGGCTGCTGTGACAAATTCTCCAGGAGGCCTCAACCAGTGGAGGTATGTTTTCTCACTGCTCTGGAGGTCAGAAGTCTGAAACCAAGGTGTCACCAGCCCCTTTCTGGAGATCCTGAGGGGCATTGCGTCCCAGGCCTCTCTCCTGCCTTCTGATGACTGTGGGCAGTCCTCAGTACCCCTCAGCTTATAAATGCATCATTCCAACTCTGCCTCCATGTCTGCCTGGCCATCTCCTCTGTGTCCGTATCTTGAATCTCCCTCTCCTACTTTACATGAACTCCAGATACAGGAGGATACAGGAGTCAGAACACATCCTAAACCCAGGATGATCCCATTCTGAGATTTTTAAGCTAATTTTATCTACAAAGACCCTATTTCTGCATTCACTGGTACCAGGGATTAAATCTTAGCCACATCTCATGTGGAAAGAGGTAAGTAAAACCAAGAAGAGATAGCCAACAACTTTTCTCAGGGATTGTTTGGGTCCCCACACCTAGCATGGTAGTTATGCCCTAACACACCTTCAGCAACTGCATTTTGAATGAATGGACACTGTCACTTTAAGACTTTCCCTCTTGGATCCCAAACCCTTAGCAGATGGCCCTTCTAACTCTGGGAGCTCTTGCTTTGCAATTGCTTCAGCACCCCACTGTCTCTCCCATCATTGAAGCTCCATGGGAAGCCAGCCCCCTGGTGGGAGCAGCCCAGTAACACTGTGTGGCTGTCCCCAGACAGACTGTAAGGCATGGTGTCTACATGCTGTTCAGAGAGGCAGCCCGGGTCCTGCTTCTGCGGGGCTCCATGGTGACAAATGTCAGGTCCTTCACTGCCTGCGCAGGTGACCTGGTTTCCCACAAGGACACTGGATGTAATAGATTCCTGACTACAAGTGTCTTTTCCCATCTACACCATGGCTTTGCCTATTAGTTTCTCTCCCTACTGAAGCTTTTCTCCTGACCTTTCTGTGGCTCCTTTATTCTAACCATTCAATCCATCCCCATCCTAAAATACTCCTTTAGTGATAGCTACCCATAAAGCCTGTTCTACCAACCAAGGCTGAGAAGTTGTGGGTTCAATCTGGTCAGTCTGAAGAAGAAGTGGGGGCCGAGAGGGAGAAGACATGTCTTTATTCCAGGTGTAACAGTCTAGAATTGGAGGACTAGGCCTCTAGGACCCAGGGCTGGCCAGCGGGGTACATGCAAGCTCTGCATGAGACTTCTGCATATCTGCCTAAATGCACATCCATGAGTCCATGCATTCGCATGTCCGTGCACTGGACTGTCTCAGTCCAGTTTATATATAAAATCAGAACAAAAGTGGCAACTGGCCAGGGCACAGGGTCACATAAAACAAAATGGCATCCTCAAGGACATGTCATAACTAGAAGTGGCCTTCACTAGGAGGAGGCAAGGAAGCCTAACACACACCATATGTGACTGTCCCCACAAAGCCGGAACATATACTTGCATAAAGTGTCTATTTATTCTTTAAAGGACTTAACACAATAGTCAATAATGTACATTTAGTTGCTTATTACATGACCTCCTGAACAACTTCTAAGCTACATGAGGGCAGATCTTGGTCCATTCTATAAATGGAACCTACGTAGCCCCAGTAGCTAGAAGTGGGATGCTGCTAAACATGTGTAACTGCTCACTTGAATATGTTCACCCCAGTATTTTAGCTCCACTCACCTTGTTCTCTACACCCTGTATAGAGCCCTTTACCTATTGTAAACCGTGTTCATAATCCATGTTATCATACACAACCGGCTGTGTTATCCAACACCCAGTTCATGACCATCAAGACTTATCCAGGTAACCTACCAAATCCCCATCGACGCTTTCCTTTTCTCTGCATCATTTTTTCCACCTGGAGGTACATCCCTACTTGACTTGGTTTTCTAGGGCTGCCACAACAAAGGGTCTCTGACTGGGGGGTTTCAGCCAGATGATCATTTATCCCGTTGCAGTTCTGGAGGCTGGATGTCTGAGGTCAATGTGTCAGCAGGTTTGATTACTGAGGAGTCTCTCCTTGGTTCATTAATAGCCACATTCTCCCTATGATCTTCACAACCTCTCCCCTCCACACATATCTAGATCCTAATGTCTTCTCTCATGAACACCAGTCACATTCGATTAGGGTCTCTCCTAATGACTCCATTTAACTCAGTTACCTCTTTAGAGACTATATCTCCATAGGCACTCTCATCCCAAGGCACTGGAGGTTAGACATCTGTCTATGATTATGGGAAGCACAAGTCCAGCACCTCTCATTTTAGATGAGACAATACTTCTTTCTGGAAGTTTTCATAAATATCCCAGATTAAGTCAGATTTTCCATTCCAGTCTCTCCTAACAGCCCACACTGCCCTCACAACATTTACCATAGCAGGAATCTCGTGTGTTTAATTATTCTGTCCATTCTTGGCTATTTCTGCACTAGACTGTAACCCTCAGGAAGGCAGTGATATATCTACTTCTGCTCACCATTCATAGCTCCAGTGCCCAGCATTTACACTTTACCCATTCATTCTTTCTTATTTTCTTCCTTGTGATTCCTAGAATATCACATGCTCTTCTTTTTCTTACTATACCACAAACTCCTTTCGATTTTGTCATTCTCCCCTTGCTCTGGTCCTTGAAATTATATTATGTCCATTTTCTGTTCCTGCTCAATGAATTCTATCTTGTTAACACTCTTAAGGAATTAATAAATGCCATATTCTGTCAGTGACATCTGGATTTCTCTCTCTGGTATGGCTCTCCTTCTTTTGTCCCATTTCTATGTTTTTTGACTTCCTACAAGTTATGTCTAGATTTATCAATTCCCCAAAAGCATGTTCAGCAACTTTATTTTCTTTAAGGTACATCTACTGTACCTTTATTCCTCAGCTTAGTGAATAGGACCAACATATGTCCAATGGATCAAACAATAAAATATATTACATTATAAATATAAAATAAAAAATACAGATTATACCCAAATTTAACTTCATCTCCATATCTCAAATGCAACTCTTCTAATTGTTTCTGTGTTTCCTTTATTTTTATTTTCTCCATTTCTTATGCCTTAAATAAAAACCCATTGTATTTTCATAGCCAAAATAATATTTAACTAATAAAAGTCCAACTCATTTCTATTCCTAAAACCTTTTATTGGAACCCCATTCCAACAGAATACAAATCCACCCATTTAGCTTGACACAGGGTCTTATATGGACAGGGACTCACCCATCTTTTTGGATGCCCTGGGCAAAGTGAACCACACTATCTTTTGTCCCAGTACAGTAACTTTCAGTTTTTTCTCATACCAACACATCATATTACACTATGATTATTATTCATATTTTTTCTCTTTCTGATAAGATAACTCTGTGCTCTGCAAATTTGCATTATTTGTTAACTATTGCTGCAGAAAAAGTTGGCAACATCTTGATTGCTTATAATAGCAGTATTTATCATCTCAGATATGTGAATTTGAAGACCAGTTGAATTCTCTACTTAGGGTATCCACTATGAATTGAAGTTGCCCTCAAACTATATGTGTTGGACACTTGATTTCCCAATGCAGCAGTGTGGAAAGGTGGGGCCTTTCAGAGGTGATGGGGTTATGAGGATTTCACCTTTATGAATGGGTTGATGGGTTAGTTAGCCTGGGAGTGGCTGTTTTATAGAAACAAGCTCTTGCTACGTGATACCTCTGCCATTCTAGGATGCAGTAGAATGTCCTCATCTCATGCCGGGCAGATGTTGGTATTGTGGTATTGGACTTCCCAGCCTCCAGAACCATAAGCAAAATGAACCTCTCTCCTGTATATATTATCTGGTTTCAGGTATTTTATTTTACCAATAGCTATGTACTAAGGCAGTCTCCAAAGACTGAAAGCAAGTTATCAGCCAACCTGGCTCTTCACTGGAGGTCCTGGGGAGAAACATCTTTCAACTCATTCTAGTTGCTGGTAGACTATAGTTCATTGTAGCTGTAAGAATGAGTCAGCTGTGGGTCTCTCTAGTCCTCTAAGCTACCCACCCTCCTCCTCTCCTGGCCCCCTCTACCTTTAAAGCCAACTATAGTGCAGCTACTTCTCATTCCTCTTTAAAACTCTCTGTTTCTAAATTTGTCTTACTTTGCCACCAGCAACCAGGGAAATTTCTTTGCTTTTTAGACCTCATGTGATTAGATCATTGCCACTAAAATATTACCCCTTTTTAAGGTCAATATGTCATACAGCACAGTCATGATGCCTCATTCACAGTCACAGACTCCAGCAGGTACAGCAGGATTCCTTGTAGCTTCTGCCAACTGCAGAAAGAAAGAACACCATATTCTGTGAGTAGGTCTTAGCACTCATCAGAGGTTCTGATATAAAATATACTGATATGTGTGTTAATTTTTAAGTTAAACTGAATTTAGTTTCAATGAGCTGGTTTTACATACATGCAGAGTCAAGATCCAAAACCAAACAAGGATGCAACCACCACCAACACTCAAATGGCACATGAGGAAATCAAACAAAGTGGGCTGCAGGCCTCCTATGATGAACAATGATCCAGAAGAGAAGAGATGGAGCATGGAAGAGAAATATAAAAGAAGAGAAAGAAAGCCCTCTTGAAAAATAGAAGTGTAATTCTGCAGTTTGGAATATTTTACAGCTGGATTTATCAACCCTCGAGCTCAGGAACGCAATGTTTGTTGTATGTGAGGAAAGTATTCTTGGTATTGGAATGTCTTGCTTAGGTGAATTTCATGAAAATCTTGTTTGGAGCCAGAGAGATGCAATGATTCCCAGTTGGCCCCTAGGGTGCCCTGTGATGAGATGGTGATTTTGATTTGGAGATAGGGTTATTTACATGTCTCTATCTGTGTACTTGTTTATGTAAATCATAGCAGCACTTTCAAGATTGCTTTCTCCCTACATGGACACCAGAGAATCTAATACTTTTCTCTGATTATAACCTCCCTCCTTCCTGAGATTGCAGCCCATGCTTCATTTTGTGCTTAGGCATGCAAAGTGACAATGAAGGTGGACAATTGTTTCTGGCTGCAGCTCACCCAAATAAAACTGTTTCAACTGATTCAGAGCACTAATGTCAGCCAAGACCCTATGCTTCTTGACACTGCATTTTTCCCAGTGAATAATAAATCAGCATATTTCCACCAACAGCCTCTTTCCCTTTGACTTCCCTTTTTCTTCTGCCATTAGTCATGCTGGGCAAGCTTGCCACCTGTCACTTGGTGTGCTTCAGCAAATACTTTTTCCCACATGAAGGTGAATATCGTTTTATTAAAGTTGGGAACACCTGTGCTTACCTGGGTCTGCAATCCACCAGCTGTAATCCTTTGAAAAGTATTTCTGGCTGTTTGTATATATTGCAATCTGTTCTTTCTTGATACAGATTTTTCAAACTTTCTAGCATTAGATTTTTTAATTCAGGTAACATCAATATGCTTCAGAACAAAATATATTAGTTGGTAAATACATAGTGGGTAATCTTAAAAGAAGACTAGCATTACCTAATGAACTTGGATATGATTCATACACCACACTTCCTTTAATTCTCACAACAAACATAATGGAGAGAAACAGTGCACTGTGGTCTTTAAATAGGTGGAAAAGTTGGACTCAGTTAAAAGAAGCAACTAGTCTGGGTGATTTACCCATAAGTGAAAGATCCTAGCCTCAAATTGAGTGATTGAAAAGTCTTCACAGTTTTCTCTTAATATGTCTCAGTTTCCTACTTTATTATGCTACTTTATTTCATCTATTTAGTCAATATCCAAAGAGTCCTTACTGTGATCCAAGCACTGTGCTAGCAACAAGAGATTTGTGTAGACAAATGCAAAGTCCTGTCCCACAGACGTTTGTCGACCACCACAGTGAATCTTCATGCCAAAGAATAATTATAATGCAGTGTTTCAAATGTTATAATGGGAGTTGGTCTCAATGTAGGTGACTCTAGTTCTTGTCTTCCAATGTAATAGCTATTACTCATGCATGGTTAATTAAGATTAGGGTTTAACAATTAATTATTTTATAAGCAAGACTATGAATTCAGTTCCTCAGTTGATCTAACCATATTTCATGAATTTGGTAGTACCATGTAGCTAGTGTCTGCTGAATTAAACTGTAGATTATAGAACTTTCTATCAGTGCATGGCATTTTCTTGGCTTGTCTAAAGGACCAGAAAGCTTTTATCAAATGCAGTTCTTAAGCTGAGACTTAAAGACTAAATTAAAATTTCCAAGTAGAAGAACAACACCAGGAGATTCCAAACAGAAAAAAAACCAAATGTGCCAAGGCAGGGAGCGGGCATGGGGAGACACTGCCCGGCGATCTGCAAGTAAATATAGAGCTATTTTATTTTTATTTATTTATTTTTAAAATTTTAGCAGTACTGGGGGTTGAATCCAAGTGCATTCTACTTTCAAACTACACCTCCAGCATGTTTTTATTTTTTGTTTTGAAATATGATTTTGCTAAGTTACTAAGGCTCTTGCTAAGTTGCTGAGGTTGGTCTCAAACCCATGATCTCCTCTCTCAGCATCCCAAACACTGAGATTACAGGTGTGCATCACCATGCCTGGCTAATCAGAGCCACTTTAAATGTCTATGGAGTGGGCCGGAGTTCAGGGTATGACCTGGATCATCTGGGAGGCAGGGGCTTCCTCACTAACAACTGTCTATGCCCTTGCATGACATAGTGTGGGATGGGTACTAGGATGGACTATGTATCTTTTCCTGTGGACCAGAATCCATTAAGCCTTTTCAGTTATAGAACCATTTTTAGTTTTCAAAAGAATATTATTCAGAATACCTACATAGAAGGCAGCTACAAATAGAACTGCTCTTTACAATGCAGGGTAAAGGGCTTCTCTTTTCCTTTCAACAATACCTGGACCCCTGAGACATCTTCATTGATTCATGGGGCTCCAAAAAGCCAAGCGAGGCTCCCAGAAACCCACTAGTGAACTGAGGGCATGAGGCAGATGATCTGGAAGTACTGGGACCATCACCCCGCTGGAAATAGATTTAAAAAAAATATGTGAGCACCACTTTTAACCAGAAGGAGAAAGTGCAATGTCAGGAACTAGAGGAATCTGGAATACAAGAAAGAGAAGAAACAGACTCACTCCCGGGTTTGTTTCATGGGCAATTTGGTGGCTCGTTACCACTATCATTTTTCATGATGTGGAATTCTAGAGGGATGTTTTACTTATTGGATGATTGGTTTAAATTCTCTATTCTTCAAAAAATAACAGACTAGGGAGGGCAGTGGTTTACATTTAGGCCTTGAGTTATGGCTCTGTCATTCTGTCAAAGCCAGAGGGAATATCACAAAAACTCTGCTATCCACTTCAATGAATAATGTATGTCTCATTTCTTTATTCTTCCCCATAGCCAACACCAATCAGAAGCGACTGAAACAAACAGACCACAGAAAACTAGAGTCAAAACCAGTATTTTGTCAACTGATTAGATAGCAGTTAGTTTAATGCTAACATTAATCAAGGTCTGATTGCTCCATTGTGAGGAAACGAGAACTATATGAGGAGATTAATACATGAGATCTGGCTCAGAATGTTTCTGCTGAAACCCCCATGCAGTAATTAAAAGGAACACAAAATGAAGGTTATTGATCCGTGGTGTTATTGAAAAACAGCATAATTGATATTTCGGATCTTAATTGTTGGTTCCAAAGTAGAAGAGACAGTTTGTGCAGATCATTAGTAACAAGGTTTTTGTTTTTTATCATTTAAACCAAAATATTGAGTCCAAATGTAACCGTGCTTCGAATAAACATTGATTTAATTGTCAAGAAATCTTTTTTTTTTTTTTTTTTTTCAGTACTGGGGATTGGACTCAGGGGCATTCTAAGTCCGAGCTACATCCCCAGACCTATTTTTTATTGTTTATTTTGAAACAGGGTCTCACTAAGTAGCGGAATGCCTCACTAGGTAGCTGAGGCTGGCCACGAACCCAGATCCTCCGGTCTCAGCCTCCCAAATGCTGGGATTACAAGCGTGCGCCACCACTCCCAGCTCAAGAAATCTTGACGTCTTTAAAGTTATCATTCTTTGGACAAATCTGAAGCAGTTGCATATAAGGCTTAGAGTCAGACAGATGCCACTCATGAGCTTTATAGAATTAGGCTTGTCATTCAATCTGCCTGGGCCACATAATTCTCTTTCTGACAATGATGTCAACCCCAAAGTCTTGTTGAAAGGATTCAGGAAGAAGGTCCTATGTTCTAGCTGCAAGGACACTAAGTCAAAACTACTGTGTTTCACACTCATCTTTGCCACTTATTAGTTGTGCATTCTTAGATGCCTTACTTAACTGTTCTGTATCAAAGCTTTCCCACTTCTAAAAAGAAATGATAACAATAAGTACCGCTTTCATGAAGATTAAATAAATGTACGAAGAGTGCTTAGAAAAGGGCCAGGAAGATTATAAGCACTATATCATTGATAGTGTTTTTATTAATATCATTTAAACATATTTAGGGCCATAGTTGACTGTTCATAATTATGAACGTGTTGTTTCCTCCACTATAGCTACACGGTCACTGACATTCACCAGAACTGTGACCCTGTTTCATATGTAGCAACAAACAGGGAAGAAGATGAACAGGAGAAGATCCTGGAAGTCTTACACCCTGTTCTTACCCAGAGTTTCCAGAAAGCATTTTTTTTTTTTTTTTTACCTAATTACTAAATTATGGCTGATGATGCAGAATGCCTGAAATGTGTGTGTGTGTGTGGGGGGGGATACAGAGAAATACAAAGATATGTAACTGACAAATAAAGACTCTGGAAGAAACTTATGGTTTTAATCAGGAAACAGATTCTCATTAGTATTTTGACAATAATTCTTGGAAAATTTGCTTTCAAGAACAAGAGTGGGATAACATGAAAAAGGAAGAGTCCTGGAAGTTGATATGACAGATAAAATGGAAGAGGAAAAAAGCACATGGGTTGAATATAAAGTAAAAGAAATAGCACTAAACTGAACCTGAGAAGGGGAGGGCAGGGGAGTGGGGCAGGAATTGGGAAAGGGTTAAATGAGAAATGTGTGCATGTATGCCTTTACCAGCTTGTACTTAACAAAGATGTATGATTACAATGCACCAATAAAAAAAGAAATAGTACGGGACTCAGAACCAGAAAGAGAGGAAAGAATATGAAACAAAAGACAATTTAGGGGGCACCCATTGGGTTAAAGAGAATTCTAAGAGCAGCATGAAAGAGACATGGAAGGATGTTTCCAATGATACAAGAAAAGTTTCCAGAACTGAAGGAATTGTGACCACAATGAGATCCAACTACCCATCCACTAGAATGGCTTACATTAAAAAAAGGAATAGATACAAATGGAAAATGCTAAGTGCTGGTGAGAATTGAAGACCAGCTAGAAGTCTCACCAGTTGCAGGTGGGAAGCAAGAAAAGTAGACCTATCTTGACAAATAATTTGGTAATATAATACAAAGCTAAGCATGCAATTGCTATATTACCCAGCCATCTTACTTCAAGTTATATACCTAAGAAAAGCAAAAACATATGGTCACATAATATCTTGCATATAAATATTTATGGCAGTTTTATTTATAAATCAGAAAGCAACATGAATGACAGTGCAATTCATCAAATGATGATTGAATAAACAAATTGCAGTGTATCTGCACAATGGAATACTACAGCGATAAAAATGAGCAAACTGCTGATATATTCAGCAACATGGATAAAAATTAGAAGTATAAAGCTAATTGAAGGAAGTAGATCACAGAAGCCTATATACTCTTACATGGCACTTTGAAAAAGACAAAACAATAGAAATGGAAGTAAGTTCCATGTTTTCCAGGAACTAGAGATGAGTTGGAGATTGATGAAGCAGCAGCACAAGGGAACTATTGATGGGACTAGAAACAGTCCATCTCCTAAGTTGTGGTGAATACATGATAGTATCAGTTCATATATTTATAATTTTGTCATGTAACAATGACTTAAAATAATTGAATAAGTGAAAACTTATCAAACTGCAGTTCCAAAGAGTGGATTCAATTCTTTGTGTACTCCTCAACAAATCTGAATTCAGCCAGAATGGAAATCCCTATTAAGCAATAAAGATAATATTTGAGATGCCCACATGAGAGGACTGAGGGAGTAGCTCAGTGGTAGAACACTGGCTCAGCAGGTGCAAAGCCCTGGACTTGATACCCAGCTAGGTGATAAATAAATAAATAAATAAATAAATAAATAAATAAATAAATAAATAAATAAATATCCTACATTAGATATGACATTAAGATCTTTCATAACACCAAGGAGTATGCAAAAGCCCTGCAGTCTTTTAGAGAGAAACAAGAAGTAATCTACAAAAGAATAAGGGTCTTCAGACATGCCAGGAACACTGATTTCCAGAAAACAAATCAGTAAAAGATTTTGAACTTGGGAAGGTAAAGTAATTTTCCAACTCAGAACTTTATACACAGCCAAACTGTCAAGGAAGGTAAGAATGAATGAAGTATGCTTCCTACACGCTCACTTTCAGGAAGTTGTCTAGGAATGTCTTCTGGCAAAAAAAGAAAAAACAATGAAAGTAGAAATGGCAAGGATGACATGGCCATTAATAAGTGGTTAATTTAAAAAGGTACAGTGAGACCACTTTAGGAGCAAATATCTGAGGTGGAGAGAACAATGAAATAATGGAAAGGTACGTGTAGCCAGAGGTAGAGAGGGGAAAAGGGTGAAGGAAAGAGTTCAAATAATGCTATGTACTTATATGAAGTTATCAATAGCAATCTCAATAATATGTATAGGGAAGGGGAGGGGAGCAGGGTGGGATCTGGAAGGAAACATATCAGAGAGATTATATATATATGTATATATATATATATATATATATATATATATATATATATATACATATATATATAATCTCTCTAAGCCCCATTATGATATATAATTACAATGCACCAATAATTTAAAAAAAATCCCAGACTGGACCAAAGGATGAAAGAAAAGATCCCAGTGGAGAAAGACTCTATCAGAGTAGACAGTATGGTTGAACAGATAGATAAATGGGGCATAAGATAAAGGCACAATTTGTAAAATAATTTTAAACAAAGAAAGCAGTGGTAAACTTTCAAAAAAAACCTCAAAATATATTGTGTAGCCCCAGGACTTGGGAGGTCAAAATAGAAGGAGAGAAGTTCAAGGCCAGCATAAAGTACGTTAGAGAGACCTTGTTTCAAAATTCAAAGGGCCAGGGGTAGCTCTAGTGGTAGAATGTCCCTGGCTTCAATTCCCAAGTACCATACACACACACACAAAGTAATGGTCAATAATTGAAGCAACCTGGGAGGCTGAGACCGGAGGATCCAGGTTCGAAGCCAGCCTCAGCTACCTAGTGAGGCACTCTGCAACTTAGTGAGACCCTGTTTCAAAATAAAGAATAAAAAATAGGGCTGAGGGTATAGCTCGGAGGTAAAATGCTCCTGGGTTCAATCCCCAGTACCTCAGAAAAAAAAATAATAATAATAATTGAAGCAACCATATAATGTTGAATCAGAAACTTGGTGGGTTTCAGGAAAAACATAGGCATGGCTACCTGCATTCATGCATATATAAATAGCAGGACAGGAGAAACTTCCTTTCCTATAGTTAAAGAATGGATGATTCTGAAATTACATAGAGCAAATTCCACAAGCACATTGAGAAACTTCACTGAGGTAAGAAATGAAACGTAGCAGAATTACATGCTTATGAAACAAAAATCAAATTTGAGGACTTGCTGTAGAAAATTGATCTGATGTGTAGGACTGAATGTTTCTCTTTTATTATCAAAATGTAAACAGGCACATAAAATAAATTGAACAAGAAATTATGTGGAATGAAAGTGGGATTTTGGTGGATATAACAGGAACTCTGGAAAGCATAAATATGCTTATCTTTCTTCACTACCCCAACATTCAAATGAAATTCTTACAAGGAAAACATGCCAAGTCTACCCTAGGGTCCTGTATGTACATCCTCCGGCCATCCCTACTTCTGTACATCACAGCACAACACCTTAAAACGTTCATCTTAACCTGATCTTCATTTCTGACATTACTCATTGTCACCTGGCACCGATTTTGTGAGTACACAGGCTCTTTAAAAATAAGTAAATAAGCCGGGCGTGGTGGCACAGGCTTGTAATCCCAGCATTCGGGAGGCTGAGACTGGAGGATCTGGGTTCGCGGCAAGCCTCAGCTACCTAGTGAGGCACTCCGCAACTAAGTGAGACTAGGTTTCAAAATAAAGAATAAAAAATACGGCTGGGTGTATAGCTCGGAGGTAGAATGCCCCTGAGTTCAATCCCCAGTACCGAAAAAATAAATACATAAATAAATAATCTCAAAAAGCCCCCAAGCTAGATCTTAAAGTATAACACTAGTTTAACAGATACAGATAATTTTAAGACCAAAGAAGATTCTTGTCATTATTGATTTCCCCAGAATCTATCTATCTATCTATCTATCTATCTATCTATCTATCTATCTATCGTCTATCTATTTCTATCTATTTATTTATTTTTTTCAGTTCTTGGGAATGAACCCAGAAGTGTTCTACTACTGAGCTACATCCCCAGCCTGTTTTAGTTTTCATTTTGAAACAGGGTCTCACTAAGTTGCTGAGGGCTTCGCTAGGTTGCTGAGGCTGGTTTTGAAACTGTGATCCTCTTGTGATCATCTCAGCCTTCCAAGTACTGGAATTACAGGTGAAACTTATTTTTTATCTTTAACATGCTTTCATTGGTGCATTGTGATCTCACATCATAATATAGTTCAGAGTGGTAGAAACATACATGCATGCAGTGCTTGATGAGCTTCCCCTCGGCTCCCTCCCCAATCCCTCCCTTTCCCCCTACATGAGATTGGTATTGGTAATTTCACAAATATACATAACTTTAATGGAAGTGTTTCCTTCACTAATTCTTCCTCTTCTCTCCACCATTCTCCTAAACCATTTCCATTGCTCTCCTGGGGTTTCTCCTCCGTTATCTAAAGACCCTCTTGTAGCCCGATCACGCCCTAGTTTCCACATATGAGAGAAAACATATGACCTTCACTTTCTATGACTGGCTAATCTCACTTAACAATATTCTCCAGGCCCATCCATTTTCCTTCAAATACATGTACATCCATGTTTATAGCAGCATAATGTACAATAGCCAAATAATGGAACCAACCTAGGTGTTCATCGACCAATGAGTAGATTACAAAATTATGGGGTATACATGCAATGGAATTCTACTCAGCAATAAAAAAGAATAAAATGATGTCATTTGCAGAAAAAATGATATTTATTTTTTATAAATTTGTTCAACATTGTGGCTATCTCCGCCTTTGTTTTTTAAGCCTAACATAATGCATTTGAAACCTAAGTGTATTCGCTCACTTTGCGTTTAGCTGAAACTTCCCCTTCCTGTGATTGTGATATATCTTATTTGCTCCTCATATCACTTACCTAAAGTCCATCACATCACACAGATGCTGACCACATGAAATATAATTTAATGGTCAATTTCAGAGTCTTGCAAATAAGTTCCTTTCTTCACATGGATTTGTTTTAAAACTACCCAATGCATAAGCCCCACAGGAAGCCTACTGGCTAGTGCATGGATCTGAATAAATGCATAGTCCATTGGAAAGTAAAACTCTTTGGGAGGAAGGTAACCTTGCTGGTCCACAGTAACTATTGCATATGTTTGAGACACATATATTATGTTCCTGAGTCCAATTGAAGAGTGTACATCTCAATATTCATTTCAGGTATGAAAAATGAAAATAAAATTTGCTTAAAATTCACTGTTTCACTTCTTCAGCCATTCATTAAGCATGCAGTTATGAGTTATTAAACATCTAACAGGTGCTAGGCACCTGTTAGAAGTTTAAGAACAAACATAATTGTATGATGAGCCTCACAGTGGGGGAAACTAGCAGTTGACTACAAGGAGAACAGATTAGAGGGAGAAATGGCAGATAATAGAAGGCAACTGGATACCTAATTAATGGATAATGGGAATGTGCAAAACCCACAGGACTTGACATTGAGAGAGAGGCAGGAGGTATCAACAAGGCCTCCAAGGTATCTACATTCATAAGTGGATGGCTTTCTAAAGAGATCTTCTCACAATTACCATGTTGGGGTACTGAAGAACATTTCTTCCCAGGATATCCCTGAGAAGCCTCTCATTAAGATGGGGTATTGCCACAGTCACTTGGCTTACCTCAAGAGTTTGCATGCTCATAAATTCATTCAACTTCAAGACTCACTAATTACACCCTCATATTTTAAGCCTATTAGAGGAGAAATTCAAACCACATGGGTGCCTATCTACAAGCCAAAATTGACTCAAGATAAGCCAGTGGTAATAACTTCACTTTAAGCCTAGTGGTTCTTGAACGTATTTAAACCTTGATGATTTAAGGGAGAAGGTGGCTAATAAACCTATCAGAGTTCTTTCCAGATGGAAAACAAAGATTTTCTTTGTCTGATTTCCCCCCTTAAACCTGTCATTATTTGGCAGAAATATCCAAAATAAATGCACCATGCTTCAAAGGAGCCGGCATATAAGAGACCAGATAGCAACAAGATGAATCCACTTGTCTCAGCAGACATATGCTCTGAGCACAGATGTTCAGGAAATGAAGGGTGGGCACTTGTGATAATGTATTGCATCATTTCTTTGACCTCAAGATAAAGGCAAACAAGAGAAGCAAAATGTGCCACTCACCAGGCTATAAAAATGAAACCTGCCACATGGGCTCTGATCTATTGCATGGATTCTGTCTTTGCCAGAAAGATGGAGCATTTTCATCAGAATGTCAGCTCTTCCTTGTCCTGCATACACTTCTCTTCAAAGGAGAGATGGGATTGGGGAATAGAAAAGAAGGATTTTAAGTTTAATTTAACTAATCCATCAGACCACATTTACAGACCTTTCTAACTTTCTGAAAGGATGAAGAAGAGCAAATGCCCAATCAGCTTTCAACTATGATGTCTTCAGATGCCTAACTTTACTTTATGCTCATAGTAACCCTCTGAGGGTGCAACCACAGTCCCCATTTTTAGATTAGAATGCAAGGGTTGAGCGAGCTTACCTAACTTCATAACTTCACCCATGTTATCAAGGATTTACTGTGGCTGGGATTTAACTTTAAATCTGACACTGATTTAAAGTGTCTGCTTACTTCTCCATTATAAGCACTCTATAAAACACAAAACAGTAAGGGGAATTACAAATCTAAGTGAAACAATACATGAGTGATATAAGATAGGTTCCATTTGAAAACAAATCCATGTGAAGCTCATTGCAAAGCTGTGGAGTTTCCAAGGTGAAAACCCAGGAATGTGAAGTGAAAGGTATGTATTTTGGGGGATCAGACAGACCACAGGCTGTCTCCCCACTCATCCTCACTTGCTGTTTGACCTTGAACAAATTGCTCAACTTACAGCTGCAGGTGCCTCATCTGAAAAAATAAATAAATAAATTTCTCCATCTCAAACAGTTTTGTGAGGATAAAAATGAGACAATGTGATTAAATTACCTGACAATATGTCTCATACACAGTATCTGTTCCCAAAATGCCAACTGCATGCCACTTTAAGTTAGAGACACCCTGAGCTGGAGAAATTGTAGAGGGATTCATTATCCAAGGTAGTGCTTGAGTGGCAAGGTAAAAAGATGCCCCACGATAAAAGTGTTTATAAACTCATAGGTATGTATGTGCATGTATAACCACAGACACATCCTTGAGTTTTATATTTGTTAGAAACAATTTCACTTAAAAATTTTATGATAGTTATAACTGTGAGAAACCTAGTTACATGATGCTCTACCAATAGAAAAAAAAAAAAACTTAAATTTCCTATTAGTGTCACCAGCAGAATGGTAAAATCATGCATGTAAATTTTAGCCCAACTCCCAGAAAGAATGAGTGCAAGTGTATTAATTACTAGAATGTTGCACCAGGCTTCAAAATCTTACCTGTCATTCTCATGATCATAAAGCCAACACTCAAACATGTTTTGCAGGGAAAGAAGTCAACCCTCGCTGAAGAAAAACTCACTCTTACTAACAAGGTGCTAAACTATAATTATAGATTATTTAGAATATACAAACAAAAAACAAACAGGACCTCTAGTGTTCTCCAAAAATATTGTCTTCTATGAAATGATTGCTAGGCAGTCTGTTTACGTTGTTATGATTTAGTTCTATAGGCCCTACAATTTTACCCACCCTTTTCCTTAAAAATCGCAATGTCATTTTCCACAAAGTGGTTAAGGTTAAATCTCTGAAGAGACTATGATTTCCAGACTTCCCCATAAATCAACCCCATTTCCATGGGCCATTCACTCAACTTCTTGAAGAATCACTCTTTACATATGAAATAAGTATAATAACAGAAACTACGTTATTATAGGGACATGAGAGAATAAAGTGAGATGATCCATGTAAAACCCTTAATATAGTTCTGGGTAGAGAATACAGACTCAATATATTATTATTATTTATAGCTTCTCAGGCTTTTGTTCAATTGCAAATTAGAAAATAATTTCAGTGAATAGAAGCACATTGTTCTTTTAAAATAGAAAGTGTAGATGTGAAATTAGCCAGAGGCCCAACCGATGGCTGATTCTTGCTCACAGATAGGTTCTTCCCTTGGGATGGTAGATGGCTGCAGTGGTGCCAGCCATAGCCCACACCACAAGGTCTATAGAAAGAGCTTTTTGTCATTGTGTCTTCACAGTCCCAGAATTCTCTCTGATTGGACCTGGTCACCTGCATTCCACAACAATGGCTGATGTGGGAGAAATTTGCTGCTTTGGTTGGGTAATTGTGATAGGCTGAGTTTTAGCACCCCAAAGACATTCGTACCCCAATCCCTAGAGTCAATGAGTATGTTACCTTATATTACAAAGATAATTTTGCAGATGTGATTAAATCACAGGTTTCGAGAAGGGAAAATTATCGTGAAGTATTTGTATGGGTCTAATGTAATGATAAAAGTCCTTATCAGAAGAAAGCAGGAGAGTTCACATCCAAGTGCAGATGACAAGGTGACAGTAAAGACAGAGATTAGAGTGATGTGACTATGTACCAAGGACTGTCATTAGCCTGTACAAATTGGAAGTGACAGGGAACATATCCTATTCCTAGAGCTTCCAATAGGAACCAGCCCATGCTAGCTGACATCTTGGTTTTAGCCCCATGAGAACCATTTTGGACTACTTGGTCATCAAGAATGTATACCACTAAAGTGATAATTTGTCACAGTGGCACCAAGAAAACTAATGCATCTTGGGTCACGAGCTTTATCCATTGAGTGCCCAGAATGCATGGATGAAAAAGGGGAATAAATGATTCCTCAAATGGAAAATGGATTTGGCTATCAGACAACAATGAGTCATGGGGGGCTACAATGTATAGCATATTAATGTTGGTTTGGTTGCTGCTGTTTTTTGCTGTTGTTATTCTTTTGTAAATTCTTCATGAACAATGCTACAGTAGCTGGATACATTATGAGTAGCTTTGCTGTGATATATACTTAAGTATTCTTCCTTTCTTGTACATTGGATTCTTGGAAGACATGTCTTTCTTTGTTCCTCCTGGACCTTGATGATATTATAATAATAATAAATTAGTGTAACGAAGCAGCATATGATCTTCCTATTAGTATTGATTTCATCATGAAGAAGGCATCTGCCAATAGCGAGGGACATGGTTGTACAAATTCAAAACAGATTCAATTAAGTCAACAGAAGTGCTAAGCCTTCTTCTTCCACTTGTTCATTTTGAAGATTTTGAAGACCCCATGTATCTGTAGAGTAGCAGATGTTGAATGAATTGAGTGAGCCCTGAGTTGTCTTCTAGTTCCTTGACTTGACAAATCACTTCATGGTATTGACATTGAGTCTATGGGAAACACAGAGAATGGTATTGAAATTTCTGAACTTGTGAATGTCGGAACATTATTAAAAAGAATGCTGATAAGCCCTAAATCACAGGGCCAACTCCAGCACCACCTAATTTTCTCTTCCATGGGATGTAACAATAGTGTAATCAAATCCTTGGCCAGCATGGTAGCAGAGATTTTTAGTGAAAAAATGGGCTGGGGGAAAGGGTTATCTTACCAATAGTGAGCGTGTTAGTGGTACATTAAAATCATCTGAGAGTCAGTCGTGGTGGCCCACATTTGTAATTCCAGTACTTGGGAGGCTGAGACCGGAGGATCCAGGTTCACAGCCAGCCTTGGCTACTTAGTGAGGCCCTCCACAACTTAGTGAGACCTTGTTTCAAAATAAAGAATAAAAAATAGGGCTGGGAGCTGGGCGTGATGGCGCACGCTTGTAATCCCAGCATTTGGGAGGCTGAGACCGGAGGATCCGGGTTCGCGGCCAGCCTCAGCTACCTAGTGAGGCACTCTGCAACTTAGTGAGACCCTGTTTCAAAATAAAGAATAAAAAGTAGGGCTGGGGGTATAGCTCGGAGGTAGAATGCCCCTGAGTTCAATCCCCAGTACCACAAAAAAAAATAGGGCTGGGGATGTAGTTTGTAGGTAGAATGCCCCCAGTTTCAATCCCCAGTACTAGACACACACACACACACACACACACACACACACACACACACACACTAAACAAATAAATAAAAATCATCTGAGGATTTTTTAAAATTTCAAATAGAATAATCTCAGAGTTCCCCTCATCCCAATTATTTATATTTTCTTAGAAAATTGCTTTGATAATTTAATTGAACTTCATAGGCAATTTTGTTTCATCCCTATCCTCCAGTTCCTACTTATGCCCACTGAAAGACAAGGTCTAGATTCTACATATTGATTCACAGTTGTTTGTCTTGACTCCAAATGCCATTCTGTGCCCTGGTGTTCCATGTGTGGACCTGGTGGACACTGGAGAGAGATGAAGAACTGCCACCATCACTCCACATTCTGCCCATGGCTGTTTTCTGAGCCAGAGAGCAGGCAGAGCTCTAAGAGTGCCCAGGACCCAGAGCATTCTCCCAGCCTGATGGCTACAGGGCCTTACCAATCCTCAAAGGTGTAATCCAGCTCCCCTAGAAAAATACACCAAAGTGAAAAACCAAACTTGACAGCCATAACCTACTGCCTCCCTTAGTGATATTCCAGCCACTATGAAATATTGCAAGTTCAGAAACTCAATTCTCCTTGACAATCCAGCATCAGGCCCTGACAGGACAAGCTACTTCATTAACTGTCAGGCAAAGACAGACAAGCAATTTTGTTGAATCAATAATGGTCCATGGTGGTAGGTAGACACTTCCAGGGAAATATTTATTATCTAATGTCATGTTGGGCCATTAACAAGTCATTTCCTAGACTGCTCAAAAAAAAATGAAACCAGGTTTATTTGATGTAGCATCATTACTACTATTTATTACCCAAACCAAACATCCAAATCCTTTGGAGATTAAGCAAGTCAGAAAATGAGAAAGGATTAGAAAGCTAAATGGAAAGGACAATTTGGGGAAATAAAACCTTGGCTTTATCAGAAAAACTAACTTCTAAAATGAAGGATGATTTAAAAATTAGAAGGTTATTCCATGATTTTCCCAGGAAAGGAGGAATCTGAAATGTTTTATTTATTTATTTATTTATTTATTTATTTATTTATTTATTTATTTATTTATTTATTTATTGGTACTGGGGATTGAACTCAGGGGCATTCTACCTCCAAGCTATACCCCCAGCCCTACTTTTTATTCTTTTTTTTTTTTTTTTTTTTTTTTTTTTTTTTTTTTTTTTTTTTTTTTTGCGGTACTGGGGGTTGAACTCAGGGGCATTCTACCCCCAAGCTATACCCCCAGCCCCATTTTTTATTCTTTATTTTGAAACCGAGTCTCACTAAGTCGCGGAGTGCCTTACTAGGTAGCTGAGGCTGGCCATGAACCCAGATCCTCCAGTCTCAGCCTCCCAAATGCTGGGATTACAAGCGTACACCACTGCGCCTGGCTCAAAATGTTATATTTAAGTAGTTACTTCATGCTAAGAACTGAAATACACAATTACCATTCAGTTTTATTTAATATACACAACAAAGCTCAAGACTATGTTGATTTTTACAAATGTCACGAGAAATGGGGCACAAATCCCAGAAATCACTCTGTAATACGATTTTCTCATGCTCTTCTAACTTATAAGTAAAAAGAAAAAGTTCTCCTGCCCTTTCTAGTACAACCATGAAAAATCTTCTGGCTTAAAGAACATATTCAGCCTCAAGCAAAATATCCTGTGGCCTCTCTGATAATGGAGCTAAGACCATGATGGCATCTGGAACAGAGCGTTGGTCACAGCCATGAGTTCCTGGCCACCTGGCCATATGCTGACCTAGAATTTGTTGACAAGTCATGTATATGATTTGAGACTCTTTTTTCAGTAACAGAATCTCTCATCAAATTGGTAAAAGTTGATGACATTGTTAATACCATAATCCCAGTTAAAAGGATAATCTAGTGGAAACGTTTGGGAGCATTTGATTGCTGAATAACCTAACAAAAGAATTGTAGGAGTCTGTTGATTTTGAAGAAAACTGGATCCAGAGGCTCAACAAGGTCCCTAGTGCACACACACCCTCTCTTGGTCCCATGGTCTCTGTGCGTCCTTCCTCCCTTGCTACACACTGGTTTGCTCCATATGACGAGACACATGTATTCCAGATCCTGGATAGGCACTAACTCACATCATTCTTGTTACAGACTTAGAAATCTGCTCACTTGTGTTGGCCAGCCACTCTTGGGCCATTGCCTGAGCTCCAAGAAGCAGCTCTGTAGGATCATGGCGAGCTCATGCCAACAACAAGAATGAAATGGAAAAAGAGAATGTTCCAGAACAAGGCAGCTGCTGAGACAACCAACTCTTTTGACACACTAAGGAATGGTACAGCTGTGGGGCCAGGGAGAGCAGCTGGGAAGTCAATGTATGCATTCAAATGTCCAAGGAACTCCAGGAACTCTGGTACATCTCAAACTCGAAGTAAGTGGTTGTCAAGATCTCAGAGCACCCGCATCCTCATTTACTCATCCCTTGGACATCTGCTGGTTCTAAAATAGAAGGCAAAAATAAGAATAAGACATGATCCCTACCCTCATAGTTTACTGTCTGCCAAGGGGAGCAGACAAATATACTAATGATGTCAGCATGGTGAGCCGGGTACATTAATGAAGGTCTGTGGAAGGCAGTGTTTTTCATGCTGTACATTGAGACCCACTGGCAGGTCATTAAATCAATTTACTAGGCTGCAGACAGCATTTTTATAAAAGGAATGAAGGAGGCTAGAATATATCAGTGTGCCTTGCACAGCAGCAAAAATGTGAGAGGATTGTGAAACAATTGTGCTTCGATTCTGCTGGATGCTATGTATGCATAGGGATGGGTACTAATCTGTGCTGTAAAATACATTTCTGACTTTAGGCATCATCACAAATTTTTGAAGGCCACCAATAAAGCATAAGTAGGAATGTAGAGGACAGGTATCTAGATTGGATTAGTAGGAAGCAGAAGAGTAAAAGGGATTCTGAAGAAGCGCTCTCAAGGAGAATCTTGAAGGAAAAAGCAACAATTCCAGCTGATGGAGATGGAGCCTAAGATTGAGGAAGCAGGGCATATCTATGAAGCACTGAGTCTGAAGGGCAGGAGGAGTCCATAATAGATCCTGCCATAGGGTCTGACAGCCATCCCTATACTAAGAGCTGATGCTGTGGAAATGAGAGATGAGAGAAACCCTTATAATAGGAGGTAGAAAGTCCATGATGAGAAAGCTATAAAAGTTTAGATGTGTCAAAGATTTCTTTAGAGGACCAGAGAAAGCTGCAGGAAGCAGGGAGTATCTTTAAGTCATCCATGATCACTTTTTAGGTTTGGCTCAGGGATCAATTGTGTGTTTTAGTGTGGTGCATTTGGGTAAGGAGGAGAGGCAGCCATCACAAGGAAGTTTCAGAGCCAAAGAAAAAGGAGAGGCATTGAATCAGCATGTATCTCCCCAAACCAATTCTAGTTGTTCCTGATCTGAGTTCTATGCACAATGACAGGTAAAATTTAATTCACCATTCAACACTGTCAAACATGCAGTGAGGCTAAAGTCTACACTCTGGCTGGCAGGGTTTGAGCTCACTTACATGCTATGGGACTTAAGATTAGAGACCTACTTTTTCTGTGCTTCCATGGCTTCTTGGTAAAACTGGCATCTCTTGACAGCCATGGAAGCATGCTGCTCAGTCTTCCCTTCAAGAAAGATCTTAATATTCCACTGCAAGGAGCACCATTAGCTGTCAACCTACAACTGCATTGCCTTTGGGGTCCACCGCAGAGTGGAATTGAGGTCCTTTCTCTGACTGAGGACCCTAGAGAATGACAGTCTGACCATATTTGCTCAGTGTGGGCTTCTGCTGAGAGGATGTCCTCTGTGGGTCAGACAAGATTTAGTCAGGGCCCCATCATAGTTGGAGCCCAACTCTATCTAATCCCACTTCTTCCAGACTCTTCCCATTCAGAGGTGTCCAGTCTGCCTTGGGGTCTGAGGCTTTTCTCACCCAATCCCGCTTCCTTCCCTTGATCTTTCACAGGTGAAATGCCCCCAGGAAGCCTCTGGCCCTCCTAATGCTGTCTGAGCATCTGCTTCCTTGAATGCACATGAGACATAAATATTGTGCTGCCCCAGGTCTCAGTTGAATCCCTACTCTTTCTTTGTCTCTTTTTTTAAAATATGCTTTTATTGGTACATTGTAACTATACATGATAGTGAGGTTTAAGGTGGTACAAACATACCTGCACACAGCTTTTGGTGTTTTCCTCTGGATTCTACGATTTTCTCCCTTCCCTGTCCATGTTAGTAAGATTGGTAGTGATACCATCACATATGAACATAGGATTATTTAAACTATTTCCTTCATCAGTTCTCCTTTTTTTCCTCCCCACCTCCCTCTCCTAATTCTCTTCCACTAATCTATTGATCGCTCTCTCTTCATTTTACTAAAATCCTTTTTGCTTCCTATTTTCTCTCTAGCTACCACACATGAGAGAAGACAATTGGCCTTTGTCTTTCAGAGAGTAGCTTATTTCACTTATCATAATATTCTCTAGTTCCATCCATTTTTCTGCAAATGTCCTAATTTTGTTCTTCTTCATGACTGAGTAAAATTGCATCCTGTGTAAATACTGCATTTTCTTTATCCACTCATCTGTTGAAAGACACCTAGGTTGGTGACTTCTACTCTTTTTAAACTCATTTCCTACATGAGGACACTTGTTTCTAGGGTTTAATACCATTACTATTGAATGCACTCAAATTTGTGCTTTTGGCCCTTGGCAGTTTTATGAACTCCAGACACACACATTCAATCCCCACTTTTCATCTCTACTGGATATTCACTAGTAACTCGGACTTAAAGTGTCTAAACCCAAACTCTTGATCTTTTCTCCCAAGTCTATCCTTTCTTCAATATTCTCCATCCCAATAAGTAACAATCTCATATTTCTAGTTGCTCAGGGCAACACTTTGGTGTCATTACAGATTTCTCTCATTCTCTTATAACCCACTTCCCATCTTCCAATCGGCAAATTCTGTAAGTTCCATCTAGCTATGCACACTGAACCTGACCATTTTTCATCAGTTGCACCCGGAAAATTCTATTTGAAGCCATCATGTCCTCTTGACTGGAGTATTGCCCGAGGCACCTATTTAGACTCCTTTTTTTATTCTTTTCCCAATTCAATCTATCCTTAACACTATAGCCAGAATATCCTTTTAAATACAAGCCAGATCGTTTTCTGCACAAAATCCTCCAACAGTGCTACAAAAACCTTACAATCAGAATAAAACCTTAATCCTCAAAATAGTTTACAAGGCCTTACATGATTAGGCACCTAATTCATGGTTTCCACCTGTTCACTCACTTTTTAAAATTCTAACCACATGGATTCTATTGGGACTAATCCCAAATACTCCATAATGCTCCTACCTGGGCTTTCCACACATACATATTGTTCTCTTTGCCTACAATGTTCTTTCCCAAGATATCTGAATGGATCCCTCTTTTATACTTCCCAGGATTCTGTTCGCTTGCCTTTTATCAGTGAAACCTTCTGCTATGGTCTGAATTTTGATGTAAGCTCCCAAAGCACATACTTAAATCTTGACCCACAGGTATCAAGAGACAGAGATGTTTGTAAGATGACTAGTTCATGAGGGTGGTGCCCTTCTTAACAGGGTTAGTGCCATGATAAAAGAGAACCCAGGAAGATACCTTGTTTCTTCCTTCATATGAGGACACAGCTAGAAGACCCTCTATGAACCGTAAGATGGGACCTCATGGGAAGATATATCTATAAGCACCTTGATCTGGGACTTCTCAGGCTCTAGAACTCTGATTAATAGACTTGTTGTTTATAAGCCATCCTGTCTGTGGTATTTTGTGACAGTAGCACAAACAGACTAAGACCACTTCCCTCAGCCCTCTTCAATATTGCATTGTCTAGCACTCCTTTTCTCTTCCATAATGTACTCTCTTACAACATCTTTAACATCTAAAAAATTGATATTTTCAAGCCGGGCGTGGTGGCGCACGCTTGTAATCCCAGCATTCGGGAGGCTGAGACCAGAGGATCTGGGTTTGCGGCCAGCCTCAGCTACCTAGTGAGGCACTCCGCAACTTAGTGAGACTCGGTTTCAAAATAAAGAATAAAAAATAGGGCTGGGGGTGTAGCTCGGAGGTAGAATGCCCCTGAGTTCAATCCCCAGTACCGCAAAAAAAAAAAAAAAAAAAAAAATTGATATTTTCAGTATTTGTCTAATTTTTCTCTTCTCTAATGTAATTTCCAGGAGAATCTATACCTTTTGTATTTTCTATTATTCCTTGATACTGAGTTCAATGTCTTACACATGGCAGAAT
The DNA here is from genome assembly GCA_004027655.1 of Graphiurus murinus. NCBI lineage: Eukaryota > Metazoa > Chordata > Mammalia > Rodentia > Gliridae > Graphiurus > Graphiurus murinus. The sequence goes on from PVLC010001988.1 coordinate 122,898, forward strand.
TCTAATAAATCTCTGGTGTATAAATTAATGAATTAGGATAATGACAGTGCTGACCCTGTACAGGGGTTGTGACTCTCCAATAATTGATGAAAATTACTTAACACGCTGTCTGACACATAATAACTACTCAATAATTATGAGCTTGTGTTAATAATATTAATGATTTTTAGATATGGCTACCATATAGAAAGTTTACATATAAATCCTAGTATCCATCCTAGGGACAAAACTTGATAGTAATGATTAAGTAGAGACAACAGGGCCCAATCATCTATATTAATCAGAGATCTAGAGCCTGAGAAGTCCCAGATCAAGGTGCTTATAGATATATCGTCCCATGAGGTCCCATCTTACGGTTCATAGAGGGTCTTCTAGCTGTGTCCTCATATGAAGGAAGAAACTATAAAGCAATTTATTCAGAATCTTTAGCAGAAAACTTTATACAACTCAATGTAGGTGAAAATTACTATAATTAATCCAAAAAAAAAATGAGAACTCTCAACAGTTTACCATATTCCTCACAAGTACGTTGCACTATAAATACTTCACAGTGGATTTCTAGTTTAACTGTCAATCTCTTCCTCAAGAAGGTAAGACATTTTAGCAGGTGCAACTGAAAGACAAACACTATTTGGTTTGCCTGGATTTCTCCTCTTCTGTTGCCTGAGATTTGGAACTGTGTCTATTTTTTTCAACAAATACTTTAGGAAAACCTATTATGTCAAAGCCATGCACTATGCAAGGAAGATGTATCAGCTAACAACACAGACTTGATTTATGTCTTCATAGGGTGTGCACTTTATCACAGAAGGGGCATGGTAAATAAGGAATTACAGCAGGCAGGTTTTAGGATAGTCGGAGAAGAGAGCACCTAGGATAGAAAAAGCTAACTTTGCTCAGAATGGGGAAGAAACATGGAGGAAGATCTGTCTTTGCTTCTAAGCATTGGAGAAGATGTGTATAATTACCGTGATAAAGGTTTTTGTCTTTAAGAAAGCTTCTGGCCACAGAGTCATCCTGGTAATGAGAAGAATGTTCCAGGCAGATGGGAAATCTGGAAAACGACTTGGAGCCCGGAGACAACACGAGGCCTCAAAGTCTTGAAAGTTCTGACAGTCGTTCTTGAAGGAAAGCAAGGCTCACCTGCTGCATGGCATGAGGAGCCTGCTCATAACGAGCACATTCGCAAAGCCTCATTAGTAATTGCAGAAAATGCTAAGTCTCTCTAAAACATGTTCAAAGTTAACTTTAAATATTAATAAAGGCATGTTTGTTTCCTGACAATATAACTCTGAAAATTTCTGCTAATCACTTTAAACTCCAGCTAGGATTCTCTCTCTCTCTCTCTCTCTCTCTCTCTCTCTCTCTCTCTCTCTCTCTTCATGGCTCCACAACTCTGCCTCATTCAATTCCACTCGATTTCATAACTGCCCTTGGCTTTGCATGCTGATCTTGTTTCTGGGCTGGGGTGTATGGGGTGATTTTCCCTCCTCTTCATAAAAAGGGTAATTTTCTTATTAGAGACTGAGCTGAACTTAGATCTCAAATTAGGCACAGCATGGAAATGTTGACACTATCTTCTGCTACCAAGCTCAGTCCAGGGATACTCTATTGGGTAACCACCCTGATCTCATGAAATTTGCAGTATAAAGGAAAAAATGAGGCATTTGTCTTTGTCAGTTCAGGTTGCTGTTACCTAATACCATGGATGGAGTGGCTTGAACCATGAACCTTTATTTCACACAATTTGGGATGCTGGAAATTTAAGATTGGAACGTTGGCATGGCCATGTTCTTGGTGAAGGTGCTTCCTGGTTTATAGGAGGACAACTTCTCCTTGTTGTGAAGACATGGCGGGAAAAGAGATTTGGGGTTTCTTTATTCTCCTACAAGGGTTCTAACCTCATTCATGAGGCTCTACTGAATTACCCCTCAAAAGTTCTACCTCTAAATATCATCACATTAGGGATCTGGGCTTCGGCATACGAAAATTGAGGGTGCACAAGTGCTAAGTCCATAGGAGCATATAAACGTGAAAAGAGAATTAACAAACACAACATCAAATGCAAAACATCTGATAGTATGAGCAAGTTACCTACAGTGCAATAGGAAATTGAGAGAGGAATATTGGTGTCTGGAAGGGTATCTCAGAGTAAGAAGAGTTTGAACTGGGTTGTGGAATCTTTGGGATTCCGATAGGTGTGTACACCTGGATAATACAACACAGGGAGGGGGAAGGTGTGAGGGTAGAGCAGAGAGATAAGAGAGATAACACACGTAATGATGGATCGCAGGCCCTGCAGTTAATGTTCTGGGGATCAGAAGACTCCCTTGTACCTTTTATCTCTCTGCTTGCATACTTAATTCCACTTATTCACATGTGAATATTCAGTACCTAGGATTTCACAAACTTTGGGATGAGATTTTAAGGCAAATCAAGCAAAGAAACACACAAAAACATTTAAAGAAGAAAGGCATGAATTAGTATGATCAGCTATTTTTTTTTTATAATTTGAGTTATTTAAGTTTGAAACTTCACAAATTACAATTTAAGTGCCTAGGTAGTCCTCAGTTGACTTTTAATTAACCTCGTTTGCCATTTCCCTTTGAGGAAAATTGAAAAATATTTTTGGAGTCCAACAAAAAAACTTCCTTTACAAAGGAATTATACAACTTCGAAAGTCACTTTTAGTAATCATTCAAAACATGTGATGTGAAATCTCAGGGTAGTTTTGATTTGCATCTCCCTGATTGCCAATGATGTGGAACATTTCCTCATACATTTATTGGCCATTTGTATTTCTTCTTTTGTGAAGTGTCTATTTAGGTCCTTTGCCCATTTTTTGATTGGGTTATTTACTTTCTTAGTTGCGATTTTCTTGAATTCTTTGTATATCCTAGATATTAGACCTCTATCTGAAGTGTAACTGGCAAAAATTTTCTCCCACTCTGTAGGCTCTCTGTTGAGGTTCTTGATAGTTTCCTTTGCTCTGCAGAAGCTCTTCAGTTTCATGCAATCCCATGAATTGATCTTCCTTTGAGCTGCTTGTGCTTTGGGGGTCTTGTTGAGAAAGTTTTTACCTGTACCTATATGTTCAAGTGTTGGTCCTATGCCCTCTTCAAGTAGCTGCAAGGTCTCTGGTCTGACTTCCAGGTCCTTGATCCACCTTGAGTTGACTCTTGTGCAGGGTGAGAAAGTGGGGTTTATTTCCAGTTTCCTGCATATGGTTAACCAGTTTTGCCAACACCATTTGT